>CAUYQV010156577.1:0-10269 GCA_963574575.1 Galagoides demidoff | reverse complement strand
ATATCACAATGGTTATGGTTATACAACAGTAATTAATCAAGTCTCAGTGAGTTTTCCACCATTGTTCATCTACTGAGAACTTGGGGGTTTTGTGAAACTTGGGACTTTTTTTCCTTGTACCTGAAGCTTGTTCTTGGCAATCCTAGGAGGAAGAAGGGGGCCTGGGAACGTGGTTGGGAAGCATGTTCTCGGCCACCCTGGGGGGAGGAGGGACTTGCCTTGTTCCTGGAGTCAACTCTGGGGGGAGAAGGGAGGAGGAGGGAAATGGGCTAGAGAGGGCAGGGGGAACAGGTGAGGGCTAGGGAACAGGAGTGGGCAGGGGAAAGAGGGCTGAGTTACAACAAGAAGTGTCAAGATTTTAGGCTCCTGGAATTCGAAGCATGCTGGGACCGCTCATCAAGTAAGGAATCCTGGAAAAGATCTGGGTTTGGGGTGGTAGATACCCATTTGGGACAGATTGAGTTTAAGATGTACTGAGACATCCAAGAGGAAGCAGTTGGGTGGATAGACCTAAATCTCCCAGGAGCAGGCCAGACTACAAATACCGGCTTGGGAGTCAGTGATGAGAGCACATGGGAATGCGTGTGTGTAGACGTGTGGGGTGATCCACGGAGGCTTCATTGCTCAAATTAGGTTGGAGAATGCTGACAAAGCATACTTACGCTGATTTTTTCACTGCGGGACTTCTAATGAGTTTTTACACTTCTGGGGAAGGATAGTGAACCCTAGGAATCTCCAAAGGCGGAAGGGTATTCAAAGATCACTAAACTTTTTGACCACAAAATCATTCTATCACAGAACATCTTGTTGCACTAGACAAATATTTCTGACGGTAAATGTGGTAACCTGAGCACTCTTTTTTCTTTGAAGATAAAGCTAATAGCAACACCTCATGTGTGAACACTGCGTTGCACGTAATCAAGTGCCTTCGTACGACTCTTCATTCAACTCCCAAACAAAGCTGCAGAGGTGGACTTTGCATCCCCATTCATGGACAAGGCTCAGATATGCTGAGTGCCATGCCCAATGCCAGTGTCTCCCAGCTGGTCAGGCACAGACCTGGAACTAAAGCCAGGGACAACCAGGTCACCAACTGTAAAATCATGTGACGTTCTATGACCTTGACTACTCCCAGTTGCAAACATATGGTCTTTAACAGTATCATTAATTTAATAGTAGTGAGGCCAAAGCATGGATCCACAGAGGCTTCATCCCAGTAGCTAAAAAAGCCTATGCTTTTGAACCAGGCTTCGAGTCTGCTTATTCTTAATCACCCAGGGATGGCTATTTGAGTCAGATACTCATAGTAGAAGCACATAGTTATCCTAAGGTAGGTCAACTTTAAAGGCTGGAGCCATACTCAAGCATCCTAGCTTCTCTTTCATAGTCCATTATTAATCTCACACCCAGGAATTTATCCAAAATGTAAAAAAAAAAAAAAAACCTATTATTTTAATCTTGTGTCATCACTTGAGATAATGAGGTCTCTAAATTAATTCTTGCTGCAAAATTTTTTAATCTCTTTTATGTTGATTGAAAATCACCTTGGAAGAAATAAATTTCTCAAAGAGGCAAGTAGACAGATCAAGACTACCTTCTAAAGTGAGCACAAGACTCCTCCTTTTGTGGAATTAAATACTGTACCTGCTCCTAGACCTAAAAATTACAGCATGTATCCTTGACTTCTTAAAATCCAACATACATTTATACTTTTTCCCATTTCTGGACATTATTTAGGACATTGGAATACTTAAATTCCATCTTCCTCTTCCTTATCTTTTGTGTATTGTTGTGTGTTTTTTAATTCTACATATATTCTAACCCTCTCAAGATGTTATTATTTTATACAGTCAATATTAATTTAAAATTTCCCACATGCTTACCCCTTACAATGCTCTTCATTTCTTTCTGCATCTCCTTGCTTCCATCTGGAATTCCTCCTCTTCTACCTAGAAAACTCTGGTTAGTTTTTCCTTTGGTGTCTGTCAGCTAGTTGTGAATTATCTCAATTGTTGTCTGACTGGAAATGTCTTTATTTCACTTTCATTTTTGAATGATATTTGTTTTTGGGTATAGAATTTTTGGTTAGCAGTGGTGGTGGTGGTGGGGTCAAAGCCTTTTAAAGTTGTCATTTCATTGTTCTCTGGTTTCCGTTGCTTTTGTTGAAAAATTAGCAGCATACTGTGTCTCTGCACATAATGAGTTTTTTGTTTTGTCTTATAATCACTGCTTTTATAAATTTTTTTTTCAGCTATTAAAATATGATGTGCCTAATTGTGAGTTGTTTTTTATTAGTCACCTGTTTGGAGTCTGTAGCACTCTATGAATCTTTGGCTTTATGTCTTTTGTCAGTCTTTAAATCTCTAGTTATGGCCAGGTGAGGTGACTCATGCTTGCATTCTGGGAGGCCAAGGCAAGTGGATTGCTTGAGCTCAGGAGTTGAAGACCAGCTTGAGCAAGAGCAAGATCCCATTTCTAAAAATAGTCAGGCATTGTGGTGGGCACCTGTAGTCCCAGCTACTTGGAAGGCTGAAGCAAGGATCTCTTGAGCCCAAGAGTTTGAGATTGCTGTGAGCTATGACACCACTGCACTCTACCAAGGGTGACAAAGTGAAATTCTGTCTCAAAAAAACATAAAATAAATAAATAAATCTTTAGTTATTTTCTCTTCAAATATTGTTGATGCTACACTGTCTCTTCATTCCTTCTAGTACTCTAATTTCACAAATGGTTTCACTGGGTCCCCTGTAAGTCTTAAGCCCTTTTCTGTATTTCCTAACTTTGTTTTTTATCTTGTAATTGTAGTGAAGTCTGAATATTTTCCTCTGAAACTATGTTCAAGTTCACAAATATTTTCTCCAGTTTTGTCTAATCTGCTTTTAGATCCTTCTATCAAGTTCTTAATTTCAGTCCTAGAATTTTTCTGCTATTTGATTCTTCTTTTTTTGTTATTGTTGATTCTTCTTAAAACAAATTCTACCTATCTCTTTAAATTATAACAGCTTTTTCTCTTGGCTTTCAACATTTGGTCCTATCTCCTAGTATGCCTGGTAATTTAAAAAAAATTATTACCAGAGACAATGTGTGAAAAATTGCCATGATAATTTGAGGTTCTAGAAAATATCTTCCTTCAGGGTACATTTACTTTTGTTTCTGCCAAGTAGTTAGCCATGAGAATATCTCCTTAATCTAATCCAAAACGGAAATGATTCAGATTTGTGTTTCAGTCTCTGTGAGTGCTAGTCTATTTCCAGACTAGCTTTACTACCGGTGTATACCTTTATATCTTCAATTTTCCCAGCCAGAAGACTGGTATGTTACTAGGACTCATCTCCTTTGACAATCTTTGGATTCTAATTTTTGTCTCCTCATCCCTGTAAGAAGAACTGCCAAGAGTTCTTACCTGCTCAGCATCTCTATACTGCTTCCGACTCAGAAAATGCTTCATGGGGAAGGTAGCTGCAGTTGTCAAACTATTCATCTCCCTGTGTTTCCCTTCTCCCTAGCTCCTTAGACCCTGTCTTAGTTGCTCTCTGATGCTACCAAATAGATATTTATTACTTCTTTAAACCCCAGTTTTCTAGTTGTTCTCATAGGGAGGATTGAACTCCCCCTGAGGAGTTAACTAGTATGTCTCTATGTCATGATTCTTAGTTCCTGCCCTTTAGTAACCTTTGCTTTAAATCTCAGTCCTAGTTGCTAAAATGAAAAGTCTGAGGATAACAAAAACAATTTATGCTCTGGATATCAAGTATTATTTTTCTTTTCTTTTCTTTTTTTTTTTTTTTTTTTGCAGTTTTGGCTGGGGCTGGGTTTGAACCTACCATCTCTGGCATATGGGGCCAGTGCCCTATTCCTTTGAGCCATAGGAGCCGCCCCCCAAGTATTATTTTTCAAGCAATATCTTTAAAACATCAATAATTTATTTGATATCAAACATTATTGAGTGTGTGCTCTGGGCTGAGCAATGTCCTCACACTTTACATGCATTAATTCATTTAGTGGGAGGTAATGAGAGTCTAGTGCTGTTCATCTTCATCAGTCACAGAGTTTGACCAAAGGTGGGTCATGGGTGAAAATGACATATAATTCAACAAACAGAGAGAAGGCCCAACCAAAAAAAAGTTCAGATATTATCTAGACTCTCAGTCATAGGAAACTCACAGGCAAAAAGATAATCTCCAAGCTTCTAACTACTACCCTATTAGTCTTTTTCCAGTGGGAACTACTAGCAAAATTAGTTGACAGCATAAGACTAACGATGAGCAAGCTTTTCCTTCCACTGTGAGCTGCCTAGTGGAGGTGATAAAATGTCTAAAGTAAGTAGCAGAGAAGAAATAACAGGGGAAGGAAGAGGAGGAAGAGAAAAGGAGACAACAAAGAGTTTATGTCAACTGTCCCTGGTTATCAAAAATCACCTTGATTTGCATTCAGCAGACATCAAATAATTAGCTTTGGACCATAGAAATGAGTTGGGTGACAAATATGAGACAGGAATGGAATGGGGATGATAGGGTATTGGTGGCCTCAGACCCTGACAAAGAGAAATGAAAGGGAAATTTAGGCTATTTGCTCAGAAAAGCAGGGATATAATGCTTTAGGTCATAGAACATGAAAATCCCACTCCAACTCTCAGCCACACTCTCCTCCAGCTTACATAATAAACAGTGTGTGCTTCAGTCTTGCTATTGGACGGAATTCGATTCAGCTCCCTCTGTACTCCAATTTTGCTTCCACCAGTGGAAGCAGTATGGAGTGATTGAAACATAGGCTCTATGTCGGCCTTGGTTCAAATCTTGGACCTGACACCTGGGTGACCTTGGCCAAATCACTTAACATTTCTGAGCCTCAGTCTCCTAATTGTGAAACAGGGATGATGATAATAATAGTTTCCAAAATGATATGAGATAATGATAGTGAAGTGCTTGACAAAAATTAAAAGCAAAATACTGGCTATGGCTATCATTTAACTTAATTCAGGGTTCTGGAGTATGAACAAAGGTCTTCCAGGGTTCACACCTATTGGTTTGCCCATTTGAGAGGCAGCCTTGGGAGAGTTAAGGGAGGAAAAAGGAAGAGTAGGGAACATGAGAGGTTCCTTGGTTTCATGGATGCATGGGTAGACCTCAGTTAATCCAGCAGTAATAGTGCTCCTGAAGCTGGTATCTATATCTTTTTGGAGAAATGTTGCAAAATTTATGAATATAAGTGGTCATTAGTCATCAGGTATCCTGTTTTCACTGCCCCCTTGGAGGGAGCTGGTTCTATTTCAGAACATCACGAGTCTCAACTCCCCCCACCTACTCCCTGCAGGATGGCCTTGGATTATGAAGTCAATGGTGTCTCCCTACCCTGATGGTCAGAGGTGCTCCTCCCTGGAGCACAGGCACCTCCTGCTCACCAAATCTCTACTCAGAAAAGTGTCAAATGTCCATTATTTAGCTCTTGGTGTGAACTGAATTAATGTGTCATTTTACCCACTTGCATTTGCAGTTTTATCTCATCTTCTCCATGGAATGAAAAGCTTGGGTCCCCATGAAAGCTGAGAAACTGATGAGAATGGGAGCCCCAGTTAGGTGGCCAATGGGCAAGGTGAAAGAGCCCATCCCCACTTCTGGTTCTCATTAGCTGTGCGGCTTTGGGTAATTTATTTTCCCTCTTTTGTCCTCAAAACGCTCCTTAAAGTGTCTCTAAAATCCCTTCCAGCCCTAGAAACTGTATCTCTGATGGTGATTTGCAAAGTCAGGTCATCTCAACCCGACCTAGGCAACTCTGAACCCCCCCACCCCCATGTGCCTGGCCCCCAGCCCTGGGTGAGGTCCCTCTCCCCCCACCTTCAGGGAAGTCCCCACCTGAGCCAGGCTTTGAGGGTGGCGGTATCCGGCCCCACTTGAGCCTCACTCTGCAGCCCCCGTCTGTTCCTGTACCTAGCAGATTTATGAGGTAGTTCAGAGAAGGAAGGATGATATAACAGCTTTCCTGCACCCTCCCTCTTCCAACTGACTTAGTCTAACTGGAGGAAGGCCAAGCAGTTTTGCTCTCCACAGCCTCCCATGTGTAAAAATACTCCAGTCCCCAGCCCTCCCGCTGGGCACATGGCGTCAGCCTGCAAACCCACTGGTCAGGGCCTTCACTTGTGGGCGGGAAGGAGGCAGCCCCATGAAGCGCTGGAGTCTAATTAAGTGCTGAGGAAACAAACCATACACTTCAATTTTAGCTCCGGAAATAGCCAGGGCCCAGGATTCCTCTCTCTGGCCTGGCTGTAATGTGACGACATTTGTCTCCCTCTGCTCGCTCAGCTCAGAGGAGAAGAAAGAGCTCACAGGGCGGCCGCAGCAGGAGGCCAAGGAGCAGAGAAGTGAGTGGGAGGAGGAGGAGAGGGAGACACAAACCCAGGCCGCTGGGATATTCTGCCCCCAGCCCCATCCCTACTTCGCACCCCACGCCCTGACTCTAGAATGCACGGGCATCCCGGAGTTCTGGGCCTCCAAACGCAGGAGCCCTGGTGGCTGAGACTGCCAAGCACTGGGGAGATCATAGAATACACACCACAGGGTAACGTATAATCAATCCTCTCGGGCAACGAGGATGGGGAAAAACATCCACAAGTGAATAAGTGGAAATAAAAGCTCCCGCAGGTCAACTGAAGGAACATCTAACAGGCTCCTGAACATACTCCTGGCTGCCTCCCCGTAGTGTGCCAAGAAGTCAGCCCGCTGAGGGAGACGGGTGAGGACGCAGTGAACCACACAAATCCAGCTGGAAGAGAGTGGGTATGCGCAACTGGAGAATGGGGTGCAGGGGGGTCATCAACTTTGCCCACTGGGTGACCTGTTGGTCACACACCCTATCCTAGCTCTTCTGATCTTCCATTATCATTACCAGTGGTCTGATGACCACCTTCCCCACAGACCATGAGGCATGAGCTCCGTAAGATGGCCTGCCTCCTGCTCCCAACCCCACTCCTGCACAGGCAAGGCACCTGGTTGAAATGCTCTGGTTCCTCTGCAACCTCCTTTTTGTATCAGCCAGTACTGAATTTGATTTCTCTTGTTATGAGCACTCTTACCTATGCGCTGATGCACAAGCTTGCCTGGCCTGCCCTTTGCATGCGTGAGCCTACCCAGAGGGGGCTCAGAGCTAGGATGAGGCCCCTGCCATCTATTATGGCTTCGGAGAAGAATGTTCCATGTACCTGCAATTAAACTAGTACTCACTGCTTCTGGGGCGCTCAAAAGGGCAGCGGTGAGAGCTCTGAACTTACCACTCTTCTGCAAGAGCCTGTCTATCATGACAACGTTGCCACATGGTCAGGTTCCTGTCCAAAGTCCCTCCAGGTCATTCTTGAAAATACCTTCAGATTTCCTTCTTTCCTGAAGATTCAGTCAGTCCACCATACTGGGGCATGGGCCCCAGATTTGTGAGGCGGTCAGAACGTGGGCACAGCCAGCAATGGAGCAGCTGAGATGGCTTCCATTCTTGGAAGGTATTTCCAAGAATGACCGGGCGGGACTTTGGACAGGAACCTGACACCTCCCTCCCCCGCAGGGCTGAGGGGGACAGGGCAGAGGCACCTACCATGGCCTGGGGGGCATGGAAGGCTTCCCAGAGGAGGTAGACCTGACTCTCCTCCTCCTCTTCTCCAACCCATCTCACTTTCCAGAGTGCCCCTGGCACACTGACCCCTCTCGGGGACCAGATGGTCCTCACACAGCCGCTTTCTCTCAGCGTCTGAGACCCCTATACCGGCGACTAGAGGGCAGGAATATTGATTGGAGGAGGAGGGGACGGGTGGCTGAGGAAAAGCACCGCCTACCCACCCTCAAGCACCCAGGACAGCTGTCCCCACCCCCAGCTGTGCTTGTGGAGACACAGCTCAGTGTGGCCAAACCACAAAGTCCCCCTTTGGAAAATCCCGTTTTCTGAACACCTTGGCCCAACATCAATAGCAATCTTGCCCCATAAGAAGTGGGAAGGCATTTACTGTGGGAACCTCCCGTACCCAGGTGTGAAAACCAAGTTCAGACCTAGGAACTCCTCTGTGGAGTTCAGAAATGTGAAAAACAAAGTTCTCAGCCCAAGTTTCCTCTGCCAGAGACACCCTCAGCACCCCTCCTTGCAGCAGCTGCGGGCCTCCTCCCAGGCCTCCTCCCAGGCCTCACATTAGTTCCTGACGATCCCCAGCTGTGCCAGCTTCCAGGCCTCCATGTTAACCCCTGGGTTTCCCCTCATCACTGCCAGAAAAAAAATTAAGCCTCAGGAATTCTGTGCAGCACAGAGAGGCAGAGACCAGCTGCCACACCCTGTAGAAGGTGTGCACGGTCCACAGTTGCTCTGAGTAAAGCAAGTGAGGAAGAGTCCTGCCGTTTGCGGGGGTCTCCTATGCTCTCCCACCCACCAAGGTCAGCTCCTCTGCCTCCCTTCATCTTTGCCACACTGTAGGAAGGATCATTTCCCCATCTCACAAATGAGAAGGCTGAGACCAAGAGCCAGCAAGCAGACCCAGGATTGAAACTTAGCTCTGTTCTCTCTCTGCCCGTCCCATTGCTGTCCATCTTCCATAATACTGTATTAAAGTTTCAAAGCTAGAAAACACTGGGTTGAGACTGGAAAGAATCTCAGTTTCTCATCAGCCAAAGGAACTTGTGGACTTTGAACAAGTACCAGTTACCTTGAGCTTCAGCAACCTGATTTTTCAAAAATAAAAATCTGATGGCTCGGCACCTGTGGCTCAAGTGGTTAAGGCATCAGCCACATACACCTGAGCTGCCGGGTTTGAATCCAGCCCGGGCCTGCCAAACAACAATGATGGCTGCAACCAAAAAATAGCCGGGCATTGTGGCAGGTGCCTGTAATCCCAGCTATTAGGGAGATGGAGGCAGGAGAATCGCTTGAGCCCAGGAATTGGAGGTTGCTGTGAGTTGTGATGCCACAGCACTCTACCCAGGGTGATAGCTTGAGGCTCTCAAAAAAATAAATGAAGAAAATAACAATCTGCCTTTCTTTCTCCTTGGGCTTGTTGGAAGATCAGATGTAATTATAGGTCCAGCTGGGCAAAACTATTACAAACCATGCAGGATGGTAAAGAAGGATGGCGATATTTGATGGCTGCCCTATGGGACCTTCCACATAGTAGGACAGAGAGGGTCACTCATATTGTTTCAGGGTGACACTGGGGCCTGATGTCCCATAAGCCCTTTGTTTAATTTGTGAGAGACCCTGTCATGTTTATGATTTTGGAAAACTAGAAGGTTTATCTGTCCTCCATGGTTGAACCTGAGCTGTGCCACAGGTGACCCATTGGCAGGAGCCACATATGAGCCATTGTCATTGGCCTGCCACCTGCCCCCTCTTCTCACACAGGTGCTGTATATTATTCTCCCATGGAAAGGATCATTGAGTTTACCACCAACCCCCCAAACAACCCAAATGTCCCTCATTTGGGGAGAAGATAAACAACCACCATACGTTCGTATGATACAATATCAGCAATAAAAAGAAATAGAACACTGTTACATGCAGCGACATGCCTGGATCGCAAATGCTTTGGGCTAAGAAGCCAGACTCAGAAGGTTACATGCCCTGTGATTCCATTCCTGTGACATTCTGGAAAAGATGCAACTACAGGGCTGGGGAACAGATCAGTGTTCCCAGGAATAAGCGTGTAGAGCAGTGGTTCTCAACCTTCCTAACGCCGTGACCCTTTAATACAGTTCCTGTGTGTCGAGACCCACAGGTTGAGAACCACTGGTGTAGGGAGTGCTCAGAAGGAGGGAGCAGGAAGGGATGTGGGGGGAGCTGGAGCTGTATCTTAATCATGGGGTGCTTACATGACATTTGTTAGAACTCATGGAACTGCATACAATAAGAAGTGAATTTTGCTGTATGGAAATTAAGCCAAGTTTTTAAAAATTAAGAAATGAGGGGCAGTGCCTATGGCTCAAAGGAGTAGGGCCCTAGTCCCATATGCTGGAGGTGGCGGGTTCAAACCCAGCCCCAGCCAAAAACTGCAAAAAAAAAAAAAAATTAAGAAATGAAATACTCTTGAGAAATTTTTAAAAGTAGATCATTAAGAAAGTAGAGAGGCTGGGCATGATGGCTCACACCTGTAATCCTAGCTTTTTGAGAGGCCATGGTGGGTGGATTGCTTGAGCTCATGGGTTCAAGATCAGCCTGAGCAAAAACAAGACCCTGTTTCTAGTAAAAATAGAAAAACTGAGGCAAGAGGATTGCTTGAGCCCAAGAGTTGGAGGTTGCTGTAAGCTATGA
>CAUYQV010156576.1:0-17257 GCA_963574575.1 Galagoides demidoff | reverse complement strand
GATTGGTGGGATCACGCCTATAGTTCATCCTATAAAGGTACATGTGAATCTCTCTAAATGTAGAATATAAATGTCTTAACACAATAACTAAGAAAAAGACATGAAGGCTGTTAACCAGTTGGATGAAAGTATTTCAAATTGTATACAGAAATAGTACACTGTACCCCATGATAGTATTAATGCACACTGCTATGATTTAATTAAAAAAAAAGTGAGAACATGGTCAGTGGTGGGAGCTCAGAGCAGTGTTTAAGAGAAAGGGAAAGAATTGCCAAGAGTAGTTATGTGAATGTGTAGCGAGAAGGAAACTGGATACTGGGGACAGTGTGTGAATGTAAGAGAAAAAAAGTGGGAAAAATAAAACATTATAGCCCAAGAATATGGGGAAAGGGGAGGGGAGGGGAGATGAGTGGAAGGAGGGTGATTGGTGGGACCACGTCTATGGTGCATCTTACAAGAGTACATGTGAAACTTTCTAAATATAGAATATAAATGTCTTAACACAATAACTAAGAAAATGCCATGAAGGCTATGTTGACTAGTGTGATGAAAATAATTTGGATTGCATATAAAACCAGGACATTGTACCCCATGACTGCATTAATGTAAACAGCTATGATTTAATAAAAAAAAATAAAAAAAAAATTTAAAAAATGAAGGTGTGAAAGGAAGTTTAGTATTTGGATTTAGAAGACTCCAGCTTTTTCCATCTGAAAAATATCAAGGAATATCGATAAGCTCTACACTAAACAATATGTGAAAAGATGAAATGTTATTTTCAGAGTGCTTCCAAATTATGAGACATTACATCAATATTATCTTAGAACTATATATTTTGAGTTAATGGAGACATGCCTGCCTATTTCCTTTCTTCTTCTTTTTTTGTTATTGTTCTTGCAGTTTGGCTGGGGCTGGGTTTGAACCTGCCACCTTCGGTACATGAAGGTGGCGCCCTACCCAGTGACCCACAGGAGCCACCCTTTTCCTTTCTTCTTATTGGCATTTGGATGCTGTTAGCATTTGCTTCCATGAGCATCGCTAGGAATTGAGAGCATCATATTTAAGCCTCGATGAGTTTGGTTCCAAATTCCTGAGGGGAGATATCAATTAATTCTAACTTTAGGAACTGAAAATGCATTCACGGAGAAGGTGACAATGAAGTTGCCAAGATGCGTGGGGTTTTAGCATTCAGGGAAAATGTGCTGTGAATGTAGTATATTCTCAGTTAAAGTCTGCGCAATGGAAATCACCCGCAAAAGACTGCATTTCTGTCAGGTGAATCCCCAGAAGTTTGCTATTTGCACTTAGAGACTTAAAAATGCTCTTCTGGACATCCACATCCTTTGTTCTTTGAGCTTTGTACATAAATGATGACCCACATCAATGAAAGATTTCATCCAAACCGATGCAAATATAAATGTCCTAGTTTTCGACAGCTGCAATGGTTTTTCTGTGCATCTGGGAAACAGCTGTCGAGCCCCATCTCCACACTGGTTTCTGTTCAACTTCAAATGGGTGTCAGAAGTAAAAGAAATGTAGGTGATTAAAAGGTGGCACACATTTCAGAAATGCACAAGCGTTTCTGAGCATTTCTTCTCTGAGCAGCTTCTAAATCACCCTCCTCTCCTAGAACTTGCCGGATAGAACATTCTCACGGGTGGCCTTTCTTCATCCAAGCTCTGAGGGCTCCCGAGGCCGGCTAAAAGATATAGCTTGCTTAATGGTTCCAAAAGCACTCTTTTCCCATGATTACCCAGAGCGAGTAATGGCATAGTCATTTTCAAGGCCAAGCATAAGTGATTACTCACCAGGATGCTGAGGTTATGATAGGATGGGCCCAAGCTGATGTTGACAGTCAGAGGCAAAATGCAGGGCTTGACCCCTCACTGCAAGAAGCTGCGGGGACCATGCATCTGAGCCAGACAGCTGATGAGATGCCTTCTCCTCGGGATTCATACCGCAACAATAAGCTAATAGATTTATGCCATAAAGGCAGTGACCTCTGTGGGCAGAAACATTTTCTCACAGGAGAGAAGAAGGTCCATCCCCCCTGTGCTCAGGTTTTGACAGTGACTGACAGCATGGGCTGGCCCTAGTCTCCGGGAAGCGTTTGCATAGACTTTTGCATTGTTACCCTTTGATTAACTTCTGACACACTTTGCAACATAAAACTCTTCCAGGAAATTGCTCCGTAATGCTGGCTGTAACATTTTAGCAGCTTTGCCAATGAGAGCTAAAATGTACCCAGAGGCAGTTTGGCCTGGAATAATATGCATGTGTGTGTATGTGTGTTGGGGGGACACACTTTGGTCTTTAAATTTCCAAACACATACTGCTATTCCTCAAACGCAGGGTTTAGAAAACGCTTCTCACATGTTATGGGCATATGCACATGAAGAGACTTAAGCAACGCCAAAATGAAAATAAATAATGCATGAAGTCAGAGGCCCGGAGCAAATGTTAACCAATTTCAAAATGGGTCAAAATCACAACAATTAAGTCCCTGACATGGGAAGTCATTTTTTTTCTTCCTAAAATATTAACCAACTTGCTTTACTTCTTCTAGATTGATTTGTAGAGCATGAAAGGTCATTTTGGAGGCAGAGCGGGAATTTGGCTTCTACAAGCCATCCATAATGAGAGCCAATAAATTAGGAAAAGCTCCTGTTTACCTAAGCTGAAATATTGATGTCCAAGACCACATCGAATGCAAATCTCTACATTAATCATTTTTCTCCAGTCGGGAAATTCAGACCATGGTAACACATGCTTTGATAGACCTATACATCATAGTTACAGCAACATTAGACAGTGCCCCGGTGACAGAATACAAATATATTGTGGTGGATTTCCTTCATTTTCCCCAGCCTGACTTTTATTTGTGTCTGCAAACTCTGCTCTGGGTGTGTGAGGTTTTTGACATGGGCGAGATTTTTGGCTCATGAAATAAGTGAAGAAGTACAGTAACGAGAATTTTCTCCTGTTCTCCTGTTTCTATCTGTCAAGCAAATCTGAAGGGTCCCATCTAGTTCCTTAAGCATAGCACTGTGACGGGCACATCTAGTTCCTTAAGCATAGCATGTGATGGGCACATACCTTGCGTCCAATCTTCTGTTAAAGAGCAGTAACATCCATGTCTCTCCAAGTGTGATCCATGAGCTGAATGGATCACATCACCTGGGTGCTTGCTGGGAAATACAGTTTCCTCGCTTCCATCATACTTCCTTAGGGTAGAAGCCAGGGAACCTTTATTTCACAAGATCCCCAGCTGTTTATCACGTACACTATTTGGCAGCTGCTATTGACAGTTATCATCTTTAGGCTCATAAAGACCACTCTGTCTTACTAGTTTTTCATTCAAAGTCTTTACTTACAAGAAGATTTTGCAATGTTTAAATATGTTGCAAACTTCTACTGAGTTTTGGGGTTGCCCCCTTCTCCTTATCTGGAGGTCCTACTTAACAATCTCATCTGCCATTAGAGATTACTCCCTCTAGAGGCAGAAGACTCTCAAACCACCATTTCCAACAGTGATGTGCTGTCTGAGCTTCAGATTCATATACAAAAATACCTGTTGATCCTCTCTGCGTGGAGACCGTCAAAGATAACATAGCCACATTGAGCTCCCACTTCTTTCCACACTCCCACCCACACAGACTGAAGTCCTGGTGTTCTTATGGATCCTTCTGTGTCCCTTTCACTTTCATCATGTACATCACCTGCATCATCTAGCGGGTCTGCATTGGCCCCTCCTCTTCTTTCCTCCAGCCCTGTGCAGAGTCTACACCTTCATCATTTCTCAGCTGTGCCAGACTTCTACCTATCCTTCCCTTTGAACTTCTCAAGTCAGTCCTCAGTGTGGTGGTTAAATACTCTTCCTTAAAATAAATTTGAGTCATTTGCTTTTTAACACTAGAACTTCTCATGTAAGATAAAAACTATTTTTTCTAGCCTGACACACCTGTCCTTTTTAGCCTGCTAGTACTTAATTTCCATCACTCTGCACCCTGATTCGACATTCCCAATACATCAGTTTATAGTAAACTTTTACAAATCATGTTTTTTCAAAAAATGTATCTTAGCTTCTGTTTTCTTTCTACCTGGAATGCCCTTTTCTCAAGTAATTTTACTTAGAAAATTGTTACTCAATAATTATAACAATTCTTATAAATGGTAATTTATAATACCATTACCTAACCTAGATTGCTTATTCTATTCCTATTATTAACTTAAAATTTTCTTTTAATTATCACACAGATGAAAATGTGGTAACCAGTATTAGTACTATTTTTAACAAACCTTGTTCTAGGTAATTATTTTCTTAGGAAGGTTTTTCTTAACCTCTAGCCTAACTACCTCTTAGGTTATTACCACTACCACTCTTTGTGCTTGCTTCAAATAAAATATTTATCCCAACATATTAAAAGAATATGTTTATATTCTCCTCTCTCTTTTCATCACTAACTCACCTGCTTCCTAAAGGGAGAACATATGTTTTATTCAGGTCAGTTTTCAAAGCCAGTAGCCCCAAATCTGACACATTAAAAGCTGCCCAATTACCATTGCTTTAACTCAAGAGCTCTAGTCTATGGCCATGGAGAATATCCCCATGAGTGGCTCTTCTCAGCATATTAAATGGGAAACTATTTCATCTGACCTTGAACTTTGAGAGCAGAGGCAGAACCATATTCATGTTGGTATCTCCCTGTAATGCCTAATCCTCCATAATTTAGATGATCAATGCTGAAAAGTATTAGTATCAATTTTACTGCTACTTTGTGGATTTCAGGAATATTCAAGTGATGATCAGCTCTGCTAAAGTTTGGAAATACACCATACACAAAGTCACTGTTAAAAGCAAAATCATTAGGCACAGTAGCCTCATTTAAACAGCATGATGTCAGAATGGATATTCATTAAACTTAATGGATTTTTGGTGTCAGATAGAATAAATGTACGAAGTTATGAAAGGTACAAGAAGAAATAGGAAAGGATCCCTGTGGTGAGAAAGGGGCAAATGGAACCTGTAGGGAGACAGAAACCCCCGAGCATTAAGGGGGCCTCGTTTTTTAGCTTAATGTTTAAAAGGCTTTTAATAATCAAGTATTTTTGGTACTTTTGATTGTATCTGAATAAGACATAAGAATAATAATAATGAACCATTGCTCAACTCACCGAATGCCTACTCTGGTCTACGAATTTGTATGGCTTAGTATGTCTGCTAGGAATGATTTGATCCCATTTTATAGATAAGGAAGCACTGAGGTTCTGGAGTGCTTAGTAACTTTCACCAGGGAATGCTGCAATATATTTACACGTGATATTCTGTGTACAGATAGGTTTAACAAGCACATGCTGAGAAATAGCTGCAGCGGGCATTGAACTTGGAACTGCTAGAGTCCTGAGGAATAACACACGAGATCCAATGAGGCTGGTACCCTGGGAGAGTTAGCTTGAAGGAGCAATGCAGCTGGCCAGGCAACCTGGGAGAAAGAGATTTACTCCCGTTTGGGGTAAAAAAGGTGTGCGGAGCATCAAAGAGCACTTTCCTGAAAAGGTACAGAAAGACAATAATCCTATTTTACATGGAGGAAATGACAAGCACCATTGTACTGAGAAGTCTGCCCCAACCCACTTCTTCCTCACGGCATCACCCACACTGTGTTTGAACAGGTAACAGCAGACCACGCTGATGTCGCATGCTCAAAGTGAACGTCTCAAGAGATGGCGTTGGGCAGACCACTTGGTTTACAAACCTGTAATCCCAAGATACTGCGTGAGGATGAAAAGTACAGGTGTACAATTTGTCCTATTTCAGACGACTGGGTAGAATATCTACCTTTTTAAAAATGCATTTTGTGTCCTATTTAAGGGGCACTTCACTATGTCCTCTCGGGAAAAGGAAATGGAGTCCTTCAGGGATTGTGTAGGGGACAGCCTGCACGCTGTGAATGACAGCTCTGTCCCAAGGATGGTCCTGGCTCCTTCACATAGCTTTTTTTACTTATACTTCAAAATGACAAGATTTGTTTGCTTGCCTGGGGAGTTTAAATAACTGTCAAAATATCATACAAAGAGCCAGAATCTTAACCAAGATTTCTATGGCACCAAACTCCTTGCTCTATCTGCTGGGCAATCAGGAATAAGAGGAATACCCTATTTGACACCTCCGTTGGGTTGTCCTCTGGCACTGTAGAAGGGCACTGAACTTTCCTCCTGGAGTCTGGTTCTCACAGGGAACAGTATAAACTACCACTTCTTCTGCATCAGCTTCTGAAAGAGTGCCAGCCTGTCTGGGCTCTGTCTTCTTTCTTCTTCTCCTTGATCTTACTCTTTTTCTTTTACCCTTCCATTCCCCAATCTATCTAGAAAAGAATCACACCCTTTGACCACCCAGGCTAGTTGGTTTGCTCTTAGCATGCCTGCCACCCTGAGTCTGTTAAACTGTCCCCATGTTAACCTAGGACACAGAAGACTAGTCAAAATCTCCTATTAGTGTAATATTTCTTAAGTACTATACATTACCAGATTCACAAGAGCTCAGGCAGAGCCACTAATGGGAACTGTAATCTCTGAGTAATAAAATAAATATGAGAGGTGCCACCTGTAAGAAGCATGGGTAGCCTTTGAATACCCTCTGCCTTACTCTCAGGATGGTGGGGTCGTTAAGCCTAATTTTATGACCAATGTCATGTTGTAAAACTTATTAGTCTTTACTGTATCCTCTGACTTGAGGTCTCTCACACCCCTCCCTTTTCACATTCGTCTAATTCTGGATGTGGGTTAAAATCCCAGAAGTGGTAAGTTTCTGCTTTGAGCACACTGTGTATTAATCCACTACACACTGAAGTCTATTAATTTTGAACAGCGCTATCAATTACACTGCATGACAGGGAGATAACTATGTCATCACCTTTGCAGAAGTGTCTTCCTTAGGCAATCTATACAGCCTTACGAAGGCTTGAATGCTGATAGATCCATTCAAACATTCCAATTTGATTGCATTTTGTTTTATGGGATCTAAAAAATGCAAGCCAATAGAATACTTCTGAGTCTTATATCACTTATCCACATGCAAAATTAATGAGATTATCATTATCCTTTTGATAAAAGTAAGGTTTTCTGCTTATTCTGGGTCATTTAAATATACCTGCCTTGTAGATATATGTAAAAGTATATGTAAAAGTGATGGTAGCAGCTACCCTGGCCTCGTGCGTTTTCCCCAGATTTGTTACGAATGACTGTGAATTGACATGAATTGACTCCTCTTCTTTAGTGTTTTTATTCTTTTACCCCTTTTCCCTCTGTCTCACCTCCCCATTCCCTGTCTAGACTAATCATATTGACAGTCTGGCTTTGCCTCCTGGCCTTTCATTAGGACAACTTGTGGTTTTTGTTCCACAAAACCTCCAGCATAAAAGAACGCATTGACTTTTATGCTAAGCTCCAGGTCCCTTCAACACTCTCTCTTAGATCAGGCAGAAAGATAGACTAGGAAAGAGTCCCAAACCCATTCCTGGCTTTCTAACTCACTAAAAGTAAAATGCAGTCTTTTTCCCAAGTATGCTGTACAAGCTACTCACTCATTCATGCAGGTCAGGGGCCACTCTGCTCTAGGCCCTATTCTCTGTTGCTCTTAATAAGAGGGAAGTGCTATACCTCCTGTGTACGTAATAAACCAGATGAAAAATACCAAGGAACAAATATATGTGTGATATAATCACATGTCACGAAGTGGATATAGAAACATAAGGCAAGGTGATGGTAAACTATGGGAAAATAGAAAGGCAGGCCATGCTGGGTGGGGACGCTATGACCCTCTATACCTCCCCAAATCCTTTATTAACAGCTTTGTTCCATAAAATTTAGATTTAGTTGAAGGCTGCAGTCAAGGCTCCGGAAGGTCATGTGAGGCCCCAAGGTCGCAGGTTCCCCACACTAATGCCAGGGCTCAGGATCAGAGGCTGGAATGCATTTGGCAAGTTCAAGAGAAAGAATGGAGCCAAAGTGCTTAGGGAAGACTGAGGGAGGTTACAGCTGGACAGGGGCTGGATCAGTCAGGCGTGAGTGTGATGGGAGACAGGGGCCTGCCTTGGCCGTTCCTAATCCATCTCTAGGCCTGAGGGCAGACAGAGCAAGATTCCTTTTACTCCCTAAATGACTGGCCACAAGTCTCAAGGTTTCAAGGAAATAATTGCAATAACATGCCAATAAAAGTGGATTTTTATCTTCTCTATGTATCTTTAGGCTGAAGCAAATAAAATTTATCCTTTAGAAAAATATTTGGAGATACGAGACTATACTCACATTTTATTTCCCGTTAAGAGGCAAGGAACACCACAATAGTTGATTCCATTTTATCTTAAAAATATATATATATATATTTGCATGTGTGTAATAGTTACATACATTTTTAATTATATATATAGTTCATGAAACATACATATGACAACCTAATAGAATTATGTATTATAATATTTATAGTAATTTTACAGATGGAGTTATAGATGATATCATTCTAACTTTTATTATTATTTTTTAACATTTTTATTCTGTTTTTCAAATTTTCTACAATAAATATGCCTACCTTTTATTACTAAAAATACATAAAACTTATGGCCTTTAAAAAATTACTCTAATTTGTAGATCCTTGGGGAAATATGGAGGAAAATGCATTGTTTAGAATTGTTAATCATTTATGTTTACATCATGGAATCAGCAGTAGTTAACATTATGATGTTGGCTATTTGCTTCTCTGTCAAATTCATCATTTGATAATGTGAAAAATAATGTGTATGTGTTATAATTATTATGAGATATAAAAGGACAGAAAACATCACGTTTGCAGAAATATACTGTTTTCAAGGCCAGGGATTATACCTATATTTATACAATATCTAGCAGAATTTTATAGAGTAGCTTTAGCTAAATCATAAGTTTTCATTGTAAGCTCTAAAATATTCTCCATCAATATATAATCGTGGAATAAAATCACTGTTTTGAAATTGACCTTGAAGCATCTAGTCTAACAAGTCTAATCTTCCCCTTTTCATCAGCACAATGGCCAAATTATCTCTGCATACCTCTAACAATGGGCCTCTCCTGCATTTAGTCATATTAGGATAGGATTCCCTATTAGTATTCTTTTCCCTCTGTTAAGCCAAAATATATTTATCTGTTCCTTTTACTCTACATTCAGCTTCTTCCTTCAGTATGTAGACAAAAGAGGCCTAGTCCAACATTCACCTTGTAGCTTTTTCAGTATTTAAAAATCGTTAGCATTTCTCATCTCTATTAACCCAAATTACTAATATTTTTTTCAACTATTCCTTAGAAAATAAAGTGTCAAGGCCTCTCACATTCTCCTGGAACATACACTTTATACACGTAAGAATTTATAGTGTCTACATTTAAATACGATTCTAACCAGGTTTGATAAGTACAGAGCAAGTCACTTTACCTGCCTTGTTTTAATTTTAATTAATTCTAAGATCACATAGCATTTTACGAGGCCTACCATTGGTTGTCTTGAATAAACTTCTCACATGGTATACCAGAAAGATATTGGTCTCGGGACTCAGCAAATGCAACATTTGTACAATTCTAGGCAGGTAATAAGTTCAGCAGTCCCCTCCTTATCCATGTGAGATACATTCTAAGAACCCTATCCATACATATCTATAATAAAATTTAATTTATAATTTAGGCATAGTAAGAGATTAAGAACAAAAACCAATGAAATAGAACAATTATAACAAAACACTCACAAAAGTTATGTGAAATTGGTCTCTGTCTCATCCTCCTTCTACTTGTGCCTAGTGATGAGGTGTAATGAAGGATGACGTAGGCATTGTGATTCAGTGTTAGACTGCTGCCGGCCTCTGACAGTAAGTCAGAAGGAAGACCCCCTGCTCTGGGTGATGCGATAGTGTTGGCCCACGGTGGTGTGGATGTGGATGCTGATGGTGGGCGTCAGCAGCAGGTGATGTTGGCAACTGATGTGGGGGCAGGTGGCATATGCATGGGACTCACTGAACAGAGGGGTGATTCACATTCCAGGAAGGACAGAGCAGGACAGTGGGGAATTCCATCATGCTACTCAGACAGCACAGAATTTTCAGCCTATAAATGGTTTATTTCTGGAATTTCACATTTATTGGTTTTGGACCACAGTTGGCCTCAAGTAACTGAAACCACAAAAATGAAAAACAGAGATTAGGCGGGATGACTGTATCCAGAAAATGATTGTCACAATGACTACTATAATTCTTTTAGAATCCAAATGATATTTTACATTTGTAATCACCAAGCAGTATCTCCTCAAACCTGTCCAAACAGATTTGGTTTTTGAGATGTCTGTGTAGCTTGTTAAAGTGCAGCTTGTGAGAATCAAATAGTCGTATTATTGTAGCCTATTAAAATTTCTTTGGATTGCGATTATATCTGAAGCAGTATGTGTTATCCCTCACAGATCTCTGTCACCTGTACATTTGAGGATCTGTCCATTAGCTCTTCAGTCAAGCCACAGATAAAAATATTGACTGGAACAAGTTCAAAGTCTGCAGTACCCATGCTACATGTCATCAATGTGAAGAAGAAAAGGACTGCTGATAGCTGTAAATGCCTATGCCCTTTGAGAAATGGCAGGCTGAGCTATTTGAAATCATTTAATTTTACCCCTCTGGGTCATTACAGTTATCTGACGTGCATTTAAAGTTATAGACAGTAAGACCATTTGGAAATTGCCATTAGCATTAGTTGTTATTTTTTAAAAATCGGATTGAGTTACAATTCAAATTTAAAAATTTCCTACTATATTCCAGCAGTAGAACTACTGAATTTCTGTTAATTCTTAAACACTTACTCCTTTTTGTTCTGAGTCCTAAGCTAGGGCCTGAGAAGTTTACTGTCTAGTGAACTACACAGATGTATAAAGGCACCACTGCTCTTTGTCAAGTGCTAAAACAGAGGTGTTCATGAGTCCTTGTCAAGCATATAACTAAATTCCTAGCCATATAATTATAAAAATTTTGGAGCCAAAAATCATTTTATAGATTATCAAATCCAATCTCCTCATCATACACAGAAACTGACTCAAGAGAGAAGAATTAAATTGTCCAAGTTCATATAGTTATGGTAGGCAAGAACTCAGGTACATAGCGATCATACTTTCTCTCCCTATCTTCCCCTTGGTTATGTCCTGGTACACTAAAAAAAAAGAAGGATATGTTTATTTATAATCATTTGAATATCTCATATAAGAGTCCTTATTTCTGAAGATGAAACAGCATAATCTACAGTTGAAGACATAGACATAGAATCAAAAAAGTATAACCTACTGACTCTTCACCTCATAGCATAGCCCGGGAATTAAATGTATATGCTCATGCACAATTAAATTCTTTTACATTCCAATATTAGCTTCTCAGTAATTGTTTGTTTCGTTTTTTTCTCCTCCTCAGTGTATTTTAGGGAAATACAATAACAACACCTTATTACTTGAGCATCTAAGTTTGTTGGTTTTTAATTAATTCATTCCACAAATAATGTATTGACTTTCTACTATCTGAAAGGTCCTTTGTCAGATGAAATGTAAAGTAGATCCCGTAGTAGCCCTGATGGAATTACATTTGTCTCGCTAGTATTCTGTCCTTTGGCTTACTGTAACACGTATCACAAAGACTAACGACAGATGAACATTTTAGATTCTCCCTCTTACCAAGAACACACAGGCTACTGCCACTTGTTTCAATGTCTGTGTCACCAAAACTTATTAATGAACCAACTTTTTATTGGATCTTAGTAACTGAAGGGAATTGAAGTATGTGCTTTAAGTGATATTTTCTCATACAGTTCTCTCAAAAGCCTACATTGTTTCCCCAGAACTTTTAGAATGTTTTGTAATCAAAGTATGGTGATAGGTGTCTCTAGTCCTGGAACAAATAGGTGAAGGAAGCTGAGGAGTAAGTCAATCACTGAACTCAATAATTTACATTTTGATGAGTTTACCTCTATAATGAAAACACTTTTTTTCCATAAACTGAACTGTATGTGTGTGTATATATATACACACAGACACACATATATATAATATATGCACACACTTATATATGTTCCTACACATATACATATTCCTTCAGCATTTCTATGTGCAAGACTCTGCACTTAATCTGTGACGTTTTGCACTTGGTATTTTTAAAAAGCTATTATTCACTATTATTGTTAATGGGAATGATATTTCACCCCCTTTTCTGAAGCTTCTCTTTCTGTATAAGTAGTTACATTGCAAAGTCATTTACTATAAATGTCTATTCTTTTTTTCTAGTGTGGATGGTTCTGGCAACGAGTTTATCTTCCGTTAAGCACATTTCTTCTTGGCCATGAAGATGAGCCATGCCAAATTGCCTTAGCTATTTGGTCTTACACATGGTACAACACTTGCCAGAAGTTTCCCCAGGGAAATTAGGCAGTTCTAAGCAGCTCCAGATAGTTTAGGCCCAAGTTTCCTCAAAATAACCTGGACCTTTTCCAAACTCTTCAGTTACACCTCAATGGTCTCAGGCTGAGTTATATAAGGGTTTTGAATGACCTTTATCCACCTAATTTGAAGTCACCACAGGTAACAAAGAAAAGGTGAGAAAGGATTAGTCCCATGCAAGAGAGGTCCTCTGGAAACTGACATGGGTCCAGGATGGAGAGTCTCCATCTTCTGTTTTTCTGACTGGATAGCTTCTTTGCTTATGATGGGGAAGGGAGTTCTGCTGAGGAGAGGCATTCCCATGGCTCTCTATCAGAAGAGGGCAGAGATGAAAAAGCAGAAGGCAGACTCCTAATTCCTCTTTCACTTACTTTCCCCAAAGTGAATTTGTAGGGTAGACGTTTACCAAAGTGGTAGAGTCTTCAGTTAATTAGGTGGTACCAGGCAGTGAGAATAAAATAATAAACAGGATACATAGAGCCCTAAACTCCTGAAGCTTGCAGTTAAGCACCATTTCAATAACTAAGTCATTTCAATAAAGTGGTATCCATACAGGAGAGGAATATGGGAGAGCTGAGACCTATATGCACAGGGATGGGCAACATTCTGAGTTTGGATACCTTTGTCTTCTTTATTCAGAGAACACATATTATATTTTTAATCTAAGACACTTAAATAACAGACACCCACTATATGCCATCCACTATTGGAAATGATTTCTAAATGTTAGGGGCAAATATCTGAATTACATGTAACTTGCACTTATGAACGAAATCTATTATAGTAAGTTCTTGAATTACAAACATCCCACTGACATACAACTCACATTTACCAACAGAGGCTACTAAGGTAATAGGTAAATATACCTGTTCCAACTTACATACAAATTTAACTTAAGAACATACAGAACCTATTGTGTTTTAACCCAGGAACTGCATATAATTTAATCTTCATATTAATCATATAACATAGATGTTACTATCATCAGCCCCATTTTTTGGATAGGGAAACAACTGAAGCACAGGCAGTTTGAATAACTTGTCCAAAGTCATATAACTAGGAAGTGCCAGAGTTGGAGTTTGAATCCAGAGACCACGATCTTATTCCTAAAATGTGTGGCTCTCAGTAAATACTCAAAAGGGAAAGATCCGGTGTGCTGGTCTGTAGGATTGGCCTGGTAAAGCAACCTGGGAAGATTGTGTTGTATTCTGCCCTGCTGAGAAATTCAGGAAGTAGGATAACATTTGTTCATGGCCTTGGAGGGAAGAAAGGACCCCAAGCAACTACTGGGGCCAGAAATGTGGCCTGAGCTGGTTAGTGGGAAGGCTTGCGTGGGCCTCCTGAATAGCCTGTTCATATTTCACTTTTTATTCTAATCCAAGCTCATCTTACACCTCTGAAAGTATCAGTATCAATCTCTAGAGAACTTGTAAATAATCCTTCAACTTAAAATCAATTTTTGCAGAGAGCAGTTTCTCTTGCCACATTTATCCTCCTCACACAGAGAAAGGATTGATGACAAAGACCCCTGTCTGACAGGCAAGTCCCAAACTGCCCTTGGACAGCCAGCCTTTTGGAGGCAATGAGAGAGCAGTTGGTCAAACCAGAGAAAGGATATCAGATATGCTCTTTGTTGACACCTTACACAATCCATAAATAATTGGACATCGCATAGCCAGGAAACTTGAAGAACAGAGTGAGAAAGAGAAAAATGCATCAATTTCATGAACATGAGAAACACCAAAAATGCAGACAGGACTCTGCACGTTTCAAGAGCAAACTACCACGCTAAAATGAACTCCCCATGATGTTTCAATCACCAAATGTTACCTACAGCAGACTCCCCTTTACAATATTTGTAATTTTTTTTCCTTTTTTCTTCCTAGCCTCTATTACCCAGAAAATGTAAATAGGTTAAGTACCAGTTGCCTGACCTTGTAAAAGCACCTGCACTGTGAGAGTCTCAGTCTCTTTGTAAAATGTGAAGAATCAATCTGAACTCACAGGGTAACTCTGAGTTAACTGAAGGGAGCACCCGGGCCTGTTTTATGTGGAACACTCAGGACAGGCTTCTCCTTCTTATTAACAAAAGTAGCAAAGTAGACTTGAGTCCTTGGCTTATCTGCCAAGGTAGATTTGCATTCTTGCATACGTCATTTAACCTAGTTGAACCTCCACTGCCATCCATAAAAATGAATGTGAATAAGTGAAAGAATTTATCATTCTGACAACCAGAATTTCAATTAGGAAGGAAATCATGTTTGTAGGGAAAAAAAAAAACACCCAGATAAGCTCTGATGTGAGCTGATTGGCACCACAGCTTCAGGTAAGAGAGACAAAAGGGTCTCTGTGGAACAACTCGATTTGAAATAGAGGAGGAAAGAAAAGAACCACCAGGAGAAGAGGAGAAAAAGGGACAAAAGAAGAGAGCCTGGTGGGGGGCGTTGCTAAAATCAACCGTGGTTAAAGATTTGTGAAATTGCAATTGTGAAGTTGCTGAAGGTGTCCTGAGATGAAGGCCATTTATTATTCCACTGCAGGTGTCTGCATTGCTGTGATGAAAGTTTTCTCTGTTTTATCACTTCATCTTAAGAATAGTCTAATAGACTCAGAGATACTTGTTAGTGAAAATTTTATGGGATTTGAAGATATCTGGAGTGAATATTTTATGGGATTCGAAGAGCCTGAGTTCCAATGTAGGTTAAGAAAGATGACCCAGCACAGAGCAGGTGGCTGGAAAAACAGAGCCATAAAAGTACTGAGGGGAACACCAGCTTGCCACAGGTGGTGAGAGAAGCTAAACCCCACAGGATCCAGACTTAGAGAGGCAAGAAGATTCCAGCTGAGGGTAAGGTTACTTGAAGATAATCGCTTTACCTTAGCAGGAAAATTACTTAACTTCTCCATCAGGTTCTATATATCCCAGTGGGTTCTCGCCTTCCTTCATTCTCTCCCTCCCTTCTTGTATCCCGTGGCCTTTGTGGGGAGCCTTTCCTGGAAATGCCCTAGCTTTCCTTTGCAGAGCACATTTCTACCTTACAGTCCAGCCCACGTCATTCCAAAGGGGAAACATTATCTTGTTTGTTCCAGCTGCACTTTCTTTCAATCTCCAGAAAGCAGATTTTTTTCCTTTGAAACTATAGCATCCCTGTGAATCTTCATCTACGTAACAGTGATTCATTATCACCTTTCATTTTTACTATCCACTGTCTTACTGTTCATTACCATCCAGAGGCTGGTTTCTCATTTTTGTCCTTGGATCTGTAATTTTTATTTCCTCTGCAGACTACTTTTCACATCTCCTTTTATAGTTTCTCTGTTTCTCCATAACCATCCCTCTGTGTTCCGCGATCGAGCTGAGCAGCAGTCACTGAATTATTGGGTATTCTCTGCAGCTTCCTGGCACTGACGATTTTGGTCTATATAATCTGCTCACTCTTTTCAGTGGGCCATATGTTGAGCAAGACATATAGATTAATTAAGGTTCAGAAAGCTCAAAATTTGAGGGAGCTTACTCAGACTAGTGTCTTTGGCTGATTTAGAGATCAATTTCCTGTTTATTATCAACTATTATCTGTGTTAGGTTTTTTTTTTTTTTCAATCCTCTTTGCCTCTCTGTGTCTAGTTTGACATGGTCCTGTTCCTTAGTTTCCTGTGTCATTGTGACACTGTTCTTCCATCTCCATTTTCATTCTTCACTGTCAACACCCCAATTTCAGGACCTCAGCAACCCTCTTTTTTTTCCCTTTTTAAATATAAATTTGCTTGCTTAGTTCTCACTACACATGAAAACAAATGTCGGGCACCCTGGAATTCCTCATGGATTCTCCCCTATTCGCCCTAGCCAACCCCCCCCCCCCCCACACACACACACACACTGGGCTTCACTTTTTCCCTTTCTGAATCAAAGTAGTAGAAAGTCAATTAATGTTATTCTTCAGTTCAGGAATATTATCAATTATCGTCATTGGTTCATGAAAGGCCCATCTCTATTTCATATAATATTTATGGATTTTCTCCTATTCTGTTTGTTTACATGTGTTCATGCCGTTCTTTCTGCTCTAGTGCCTGTTGTGCAATCATGAATTTTTTCTAATGCCACTGAGAGAGAAAACCATGTTAGCATGACAGAAATGTGGAGTTATGTGTAATTCTGACCAGGAAAAATACTAGGTGAGTGCAGAAAACTGCACCCTGCTGATTGGAGTCCCACAGGAATACACAAAAACATTCACTGCTCCCTCAAACATCTCCAGTCTGCCTCAGCACACCCTGTGTTTTATGAGCCATATGTCTATGCACCTGGCATCACAACTTCCCACCTGTTTTAGGATGAGCCCTGCCCATCCTAAAGTTCTAACCCACCCTTGCTCACTATTATGAGAACACTTCTGGTCCTTTTCAAGGTAAAAGCTACTATGTTTCCCCAGAAATAAAACTTACTCAAAAAATAAGCCCTAGCAGGATTTCTATGTATTTGTTAAATATAAGCCCTACCCCAATAATAAGACGTAGTGATGGGCGTGGCTATGCAGCATATCTGACCTAGTTATATCCAGACCTAGTGATGAGCGTGGCTATGCAGATATGCTGCATAGCCATGCTATGCATTTCAGTGAGGAAAGGAAGATTTTCTCTGAAAATAAGCCCTAGTGTGTTTTCTTGAGAAAAAATAAACAGTGTCTTATTTGGGGGGAAACACGGTATAATATGTATGTACACATTGTAATATGTGTGTATTCTTAACCACTTAACGAACATAAAATTATGCTACAGTTT
>CAUYQV010156574.1:0-24631 GCA_963574575.1 Galagoides demidoff | reverse complement strand
TCCCAGCTACTTGGGAGGCGGAGGCAGGAGACTCGCTTGAGCCCAGGAGTTGGAGGTTGCTATGAGCTGTGATGCCATAGCACTCTACCCAGGGGGATAGCTTGAGGCTCCGTCTCAAAAAAAAAAAAAAAAAAAAAAAGATAATGAAATTCATGTCATGCAATTTCTTTGCCAGTAGATAATACCTGAAAGCAGCACCAGTCACTCTTGGCAAATACAAGATCATAAACCAATTTTGAAAATCTTTCACTAACACAGCCTGCTAAGAGTATTTTATAGCCTGTGATGACACTGAGATAAATTTCTGATAAATTATTTTAAAATACGAATTTGAGTATTTCTTTAAATCATCCTTCTCTTAAACAATCAGTTCATTCTTAATATGAAGATAGTGTTCTTTTCCATGGAATGTGACAATTTTTAAGTTTAATTACAATTTCTGAGCCTGAGGTTACATGCTCTGTAATGTTGCAGCAGTTTTCAAAATGAGAGATTCTAGATCTTTTAGGAATTCTAATAATTGCCTGATATATTCTGTAGCCATGCTCATGTGTACACTTTGATTTCATGCTAACTTACTGACAAAGTTTAGGACCTGAGTCTCAGCAGGTCCCATCCAGTACTCAGTCTGGAGGGTTAATAACACAGGGTGGCCATAAAGTTCATGTGCAATTTAAAATAGACACTTTATGAAAACCCTGTATTTTTGCGGGCTGGGTACATTGGCTCATGCCTATAATCCTAGCACTCTAGGAGGCTGACGCATGTGGATTGCTTGAGCTCAGGAG
The DNA here is from genome assembly GCA_963574575.1 of Galagoides demidoff. NCBI lineage: Eukaryota > Metazoa > Chordata > Mammalia > Primates > Galagidae > Galagoides > Galagoides demidoff. The sequence continues at coordinate 23,843 of CAUYQV010156574.1, read as the reverse complement.
TTTGAGACCAACCAGAGAAGAGCAAGACCCCATCTCTACCAAAAATAGAAAAATCTATCTGGGTGTTGGGGCAGGCAACTGTAGTCCCAGCTACTCTGGAGGCTGAGGCAAGATGATCCCTTGAGCCCAAGAGTTTGATGTTGCTATGAGCTATGATGCCACTACACTGCACCTAGAGCAAAAGAGTGAGATTCAGGGCTAAGCCCCGAGGAGGGAAAGGCACGCTGGCTTACCACTGTAGGTCTTGGCTAAGCCTCTATGCAGAGCCCCTTTTATCTCTGGACCTGAGGTCACTGCTGTCAAGCCTGTTGCTTCTGCAGCTGTTGCCACCATCTGCCATCTGGGCACAGGCACTGCTCCCATTGCAGCCTGGTGTCCCTTGAGCTTGTGAATGTGCCGAGGTGCCTGCACTAGCTGAGCCTCCGCTCCACACACACAATGTGCCCTGCACATCTGCAGGACCGTCTGCTGGCAGGTTTCACTGCGTGTGTGGTGCTACACTGGACTTCACTTATCAAACACAGATTCAAAGATAAAATTATATAAAGTTGGCCAGGTATGGTAGCTCACGCCTGTAATCCTAGCACTTTGGGAGGTTGAGGTGGGAGGATCACCTGAGCCTATGAATTCAAAACCATACTGAGAAACACAGCAAGGCCCTGTCTCTACAAAAAAGAAATAAATGAAACTAACCTCTTATAGCCACTTGATCTTTAATAAACCAAACGAGCATATATACTGGGGAAAAGAATCCTTATTCAATAAATGGTGTTGGCAGAACTGGATAACCACATGTAAGAGATTGAAACTGGACCCCCACTTCTCACCACTTACAAAAATTGATTCAGGATGGATAAAACATTTAAATCTAAGGCATGAAACAATAAAAATCCTCAAAGAAAGTGTGGGGAAAACACTGAAAGATAGCCTGGGGAAAGATTTTATGATGAAGACTTTTGTGGCAATTGCAACAACAACAAACATAAATAAATGGGATTTAATTAAACTGAATAGCTTCTGTACAGCTGAGGGAACAATAATCAAAGCAAAAAGACAACTTTCAGAATGGGAAAATGTATTTACATATATGAATTGTACAAAAGCTTAATAACTAGAATCTAGAGAACTGAGATTAATCAACAAAAAGACCAAACAATCCCATATATCACTGGGCAAGAGACAAGAATAGAACCTTCTCTAAAGAAGACAGATGAATGGCTAACAAACATATGATAAAAATGCTCATTGTCCCTGATCATCAGAGAAATGCAAATCAAAAGCACCCTGAGATATCATCTAACCCCAGTGAGAACGTCTCACATCACGAAGTCTCAAGGTTTCAGACGCTGTTGTGGATTTGGATAGAAGGGAACACTTTTACACTGCTAGTGGGACTGCAAATTAATACAACCTCTTTGGAAGGAAGTAGGGAGAATCCTCAAAGAACTCAAACTAGTTCCTGTAATCCCATTACTGGGCATCTATCCAGAAGAAAAAAATCCTTTTATCATAAGGACATTTGCATTAGACTGTTTATCACAGCTAGATTTACAAATGCCAAAATGTGGAAAACAGCCTAAATGCCCCCTAATCCAGAATGGATTAACAAGCTGTGGTATATGTATACCATGGAATACTATTCAGCCACTAAAAAAGATGGAGACTTTACATCTTTTGTATTAACCTGGGTGGAAGTGGATCACATTCTTCTTAGTAAAGCATCATAAGAATGGAGAAGCAAGAATCCAATGCGCTCAATTCTAATATGAAAACAGTAGATTAGCTAATATGGGGGAAGTAGGGAAATGAGGGAGCAGGAAGAGGGGAGGAGAGATGAGGTGGGAGGTTATGGTGTCTGGCACACCTCTAGTGGGGCAGGACACAATTATAAGAGGGACTTTACCTATCAAATGCAATCAGTGTAACCTAATTCTTTGTACCCTCAACGAATCCCAAACAATTAAAAAAACCCAAAGAAATAAATAAATACTCCTGTAATCCTAGCACTCTGGCAGGCTGAAGCTGGTGGATTGCTTAAATTCAGGAGTTCAAGACCACCAATAGCGAGATCTGTCTCTACCAAAAATAGAAAAATTAGCCGGCATTGTGGTGGATGCCTATTGTCCCAGCTACTCAGGAGGCTGAGGCAGGAGGATCCATTGAGCCCAAGAATTTGAGATTGTTATGAGCTATGATACCAGGGCACTCTAGCCTGGGTGACAGAGTGATACTCTGTCTGCAAAAAATAAATAAGTAAATTAAAAAAAAAAGAAATAAATAATCAGTAAAAATTAAAAAAATTACAAATTTCAAAACAGCAACAACAGAGGATTAAACCAAGCCTGGGCTTTTTCTGAGATCAGGCCCTGTGCACAGGGCATGGTCCTACCACCCATCAAGCATCAGGATCTGGGCTCCGTAGAGAAGAGAGCATGGGGTGGTGGGGAAATGACAGCGTGTGCACATTTCCTCCATGACCTTCACTTAAAGCAATACGTTGTTGATAAATCTGCATCGTCTTCATCCTGAGATGTTTTTTTGAGAGTAAGAATCTTATCTAGCCTTGTGTTCCCCAGGGGCCCTGCCTCTGTGCCTTCCACAGAGTGATGTTAAGTAAATTTGGTTGAACAGATGAATTGCTGTTCTTCTGTTTCAGAGGGAAGACAGATAAAGAGTCGTAAATACATAGGTGTTCCTTTTATACAAAATCCTGAACTGCTCAAAACTGGTACAAAACCAGACTGATCTGCTTGTCTGATCCAGGAGGAGCAATCTTACTAGTAAGCATTGTATCCCCCGTACCCATTTCACAAATGTGCCTTGTGTAAACTTCCTGAGTTTGGTAAAATTCAGGAAGTGGAGGTTTTTGCCTGTACCTCCAGTCTCATCATGGAGTTCATTTATTTCCTATTTCCTAAGAGAACCTAGTTCTTTTCCAGATCCAGGGCAAAGACAGAGTCTTTCTTTACTGAGTTTCCAATATTTGGTGTAAATATTGTCTTACACCAAACTATGAAAGACTCTAATTAGAACAATCTAGTTGGAATACACAGTGTGCAAATGGGAGATGTTGATGGCAGGGAGCAAAGTTTGTAATTTTGCCTATAACTTTTTATTAAATATTATTCATCGAATAGACAATCAGGGAGCCATTGATCCACCAAGAAGCAGAAGTAGTGGCTTTGGGTCATTCTTATTTCACTTACTGTATAAGAGTTTAAATTTTATGCTTAAGAAGATATACCCTGTTGATTTATGGAAATGAGAGATAGGTCTCAGTATTGCAAAGCAAGTTCAAATGAGTGCTCAATCTGTAGGCAGCCATGCCTTTTATGAACCTCTCCAAACCAGTTTTAAGTTCCCTCCATATTCCAAAATGTCTTCTAATCTTGAGGATAACTCTACACCCTATGAACAATTGAGGATAACTCTACACCCTATGAACAAAGTTGATTAGCATACACACCGCAAATGCTGGTTACTACTTACTTATTCATTCTGACACAGCCTTATCATTATATCAGGTTTTTCTACCTCTAAATTATCACATCCTAGTAAAGACATTCTGGAGAATGCAATCCAGGGAATGCAGATGAAATAATCTCAGTTAAGATCCTATGTCCCTCTTGAATAAAACAAGAAAACCCGACAACTTTGCAATTGAAAAGCTGTTTCTAAAAAAGGAAAACTCCAGCCTCGGCCAAACTGGAACAACAACAACAAAAAAATAGCCAGGTGTTGTGGCAGGCACCTGTGTCCCAGCTACTGGGGAGGCTGAGGCAAGAGAATTAATTGCCTAAGCCCAAGGGCTGGAGATTGCTGCGAGCTGTGACGCTAAGGCACTCTACTAAGGGTGAAAAAGTGAGACTCTGTCTCTAAAAAGAAAAATAAATAAAAATAAAAAAGGAAAACTAAAGCATATTACGTCATAATTGTGGATAGAAAAAACACTGACTTGTTCAACATATTCTGGATTCTAGAATAGAAAGACAAAACTCTTGCTGAACGCAATAGGAAATTTTATAAGTTTTATAAAAGAGTAAGGTTGTATAATAAACTTAGAGGATGCAAGATTACCAAGGAGGGCGGGGAGGAGAGGAGCACAGACCTACCTCCTGAGTGCCATGAACACTATTCAGGTGATGGACTCACCAAAAGCCTCAACTTAAGCATTATAAAATGTATCTACATAGCAGAAACATTTGTACCCCCTTAATATTTTGAAATCTTAAAAAATGGGGGAAAAAAGACAATATAATTGAAGTATTTATTAGGATGCCTATTTGTAGTTTTCTAAACAAAACAAAACAAAAAACCCACCCAATTATTAACAATAGCTTAAGCAAGAGAGCTTATGTAATTACTAAACACATATGTTAAGAAATTATAGTCTCTTTGTGGAAAATAAAAACATCACTAAAGATGTTACTAACTAAAATATATAGGGCTGGGCATGGTGGCTCATGCATGTAATCCTAGCACTCTGGGTGGCTAAAGCAGGTGGATTGCTTGAGCTCAGGAGATCAAGACCAGCCTGAGCAAGAGTGAGACCTTGTCTCTCAAACAATATCTGGGTGTTGTGACAGGCGCCTATAGTCCTAGATACTTAGGAGGCTGAGGCAAGAGAATCACTTGAGCCCAAGAGTTTGAGGTTGCTCTGAGCTACTCAGGGTGACAAAGTGAAAGTGTCTCCAAAAAAATTTATATATCTACATCTGTCTAACTATCTATACAAGCAGAGGCTCAAATAGATTTAGGTAAACTTATAACAGATTAATAAATTATTTATAAAATCAGAGACTTTTATATTTTCTCTATCGGTAAGTTTTTGAGCTTAATTGCACTGAAGGCCCCATCATTTAACAGAAAATGTCCCCTGATTTCACTCTCTGTATTGTAGACCATGGAGTATAGTAGAGAAGACTCCATTCCTATTTCATCCCCTCTCACTGCCAATTGCTTTAATGCCTAGTTGCATGATTATCCTGAAATCTAAAGTTTAGTTCCATGTCTTAAAAGAAAAATCACAGGGCAATTTCAGACGGGAAAGTAGAAAGAACTGAAGTACAGTCTGGCCATGACAATTGAACAGGAGAGAGTGATAGGATCCTGAGCAACCCTAATAAACTAGTCCAGCCTTTTCTGTCCCTGACTATGGCTGCACTTTGCACCAAAAATTGTTCACTTTCGTAAGGATAGAATCAAGGAGGAATAACCACAAAAACGTACCATTCAAAAGGAAGAAGCCACAAACTTAGGGGAAAAAAGGAAGGATGGCATCATAGAGGACTGAGTTAAATTCTTTCCCATTTACTGGACTGCATGGTTCCTCTAGCATGGGTTTTTTTTTTTTTTTTAAACCTCAAAGATTTTACACAATCTATGTCAAAGAGGCATGGTCAGAGTTAGCGAATAGCAGATCTCAGGGTAATAGGTCTAGTGGCCAGTAAGCAAGAAATCTAAATGGCTGATTATTTACTTTTTTAAAAGTTTATAGGAGTCATGAATTTTAAACATCTAGTTTCCAAGTTAAAGACTAATCACTGTTCTCATCAGAGAAAAGTTTTAATCTTAACATTTCTAAGAATAAATGCATTTATTTCAATTTCCCACAAATGTTGCATTTCTCTTATAAAACTTGATAAAAAAGACAGGAAGGGATTGTAATACTTTATGGATTCTTAACCATTTCTTTGACTGTTTTTATTTCCTTCTTATCAGAATAGTTCCTGGGGTTCTTGCTAATAGAAATGCACAAGTGGTTGACCGTTTTTCACACAAGTCAATATAAATTGCATTCAATCTTTGTAAGGGATTTTGGTAGGCTGAGGCAGGTAAATTGCTTCAGCTCAGGGGTTCAAGACCAGCTTGAGCAAGAGCAAAACCCTGTCTCTACTAAAAATAGAAAAACTAGCCGGATATTGTGGCTGGTGCCTGTAGTCCTGGCTCCCCAGGAAGCTGAGGCAAGAAGATCAATTGAGTCCAAGAGTTTGAGGTTGCTGTGAGTTGTGATGCCAGGGCACTGTACTGAGGGTGACAAAAAAAAAAAAAAAAAAAAAAAGAGAGAGAGAGAGAAGGTGTCTTCCTCCTTGGGTGCCCTCATCTGCTTGTTGTGATGGAAGCTGGATGCCACACTGTGAGATGTTCCATGGAAAAGCCCATGAGGTAGGGAATTGAAGGAGACTCCCAGCCAGTGAGGAGCTAGGGCCTTTAGTTCAAGAGCCTTCAAAAACCCGAGTCCTGCTAACAAATACTCAGGTGAGGCTGGAGGTGGGCCTCCCTCAGAGGAGCCCAGACACAACCTTGGTGAGATGGCACAGCAGGAATCCCTGAGGCAGAGGCCCCAGCTAAGTTGCACCTGGAATCTTGACCTCAGCAATTATGAGATAATGGATCTTTTTTTTTTGCAGTTTTTGGCTGGGGTTGGGTTTGAACCCACCACCTTGGTATATGGGGCCAGCTCCCTACTCCTTTGAGCTACAGGTACTGCCCTGGATCTTTGTTGTTTTAAGTCCCTGAGATTTGGAGCACAGTTACACAGCAATAGGTAACTGATAGTGACATTCGTGTGAAGACTTGAAGTCAAGCTGAGGAAAAATACCACGTGTCTCTCTGGGGAAGAGCATTCCAGGGAGCAGGAACAGCCAGTGCAGAGAGACAACAGCTCGACTGATACATAAGGAGCACCATAGAGGCCAGCATGTAGGAAGAACGGATGAGGAAAGGACAGTGGGATAGGAGGTGGCCAGATCATGCTGAGTCTAGAGCTCATTGTAACTTTACCCTTATCCTGAGAGTTTGGAGAGAGTAGTGACATGACCTAATTTATGATTTTAAAAGATCACTCTGTTTGTGCCTATAATTGGCTGTAAGGAATAAGGTCAAAAGCAGGAGACCAATTAGAAGTCAGTTGCAATAATTTAGGTAAGAAATGGTGGTAGCTCAAATCATAGTTGTTAGCAGAGCAAAAACAGCAGGGATAGGCTGGACATATTCTGAAGGCAGAACCACTCACTGGTTTGTGGAGTGCGAGAGAAAGAGTCAAGGAGATTCTGTGGGTTTTGGTTTGAGTAAGTGAGAACACAGGAAGCCTGGAGGTGGATCAGGTATGGGGCAGAGAGAAACGAAGAATTCACCTTTCATCATGCTCAACCCATTACACATCAAGTAGAGATGTTAAGTGGGCAATTGCGTATGAGTCTGGAGCTCAGGGCTGAGGTCTGGCCTAGATGTACAAATTTAGGAGTTGTCAGGAGGTAAATAGTATTTAAAGTCATGAGACTGGATGAGAGCACCAAAGTATCATGAGAGAAAGAGACCCAGGCTGAGAATCGGGGTGTTCCAACAGTCAGATGTCAGTAAAAAGAGATCAGCAGAGGAATTTAGGAAGGAACAGCCTGGCCCGGGGGGAGGAGGGACGCCCAGAGTGAGCAAGAATGACACAGCCCCTGTTCCAGCTGTGTTGGTTTGAAGATGGAGAAACAGCCGCAGGATTTAGCAGTGTGGTTGGTGGTGACCTTTTCAAAAGAAGTTTAGTGGACTGCTCAGGGCTAAAAAAGTGATTGGAGTGGGTTTAGCAGTGGGATGGGAAGAAAAGAGGCTAGTAAGAATAGATAAATCTTTCCAGGAGTTTTGCTGCCAAGGCTGCAGAGAAATCAGGAGGCATCTGGTGAGGGAAACGGAGTTAGAGGTTTTAAAAAGACATTTGTCTTCTGATGGGAATGTTGAGAAGAGGGCAAGAATCAAGGCTATAGTAAAGGGAAGAATAGCTGAGCAACATTGCTTTTTTGTTTTGAGATAGAGTGTTATTCTGTTGCCTAGGCCTGACTGCTGTGGCGACACAGCTCACAGCAACTTCCAACTCCTGGGCTCAAGTGATCCTCCTGCTTCAGCTTCTCAAATAGCTGGGGCTAGAGGCACCCACCACAAACTGCTTGCTAATTTTCTAGAGAAGGGGTCTTGCTTTTGCTCAGGCTGGTCTTGGCCCCTAAGCTCAAGTGCTCCTGCCTCGGCCTCCCAGAGTGTTAGGATTACAGGTGTGAGCCACTGTGCTGGGCCACCAAGAAGTGTGTTTAAGTAGGTAAAAGAGAACAGTATCTAATGCTCAAGAAGAGGGCCTTGGTTTAGGTACAAATACAAAGTTTGTTAAGAGTTTCAGGAAAAAATTGTAAATGATTTTGAAAGGAGCAAAAACCAATATTGTTGTCCCTTTTAGCACGCTCTTTGAGTTATCCTCATCTTTCATTGTCTTTCAGCTATTTTACAACTCTGTACAAGTTGTGGACAACTGAGAGGAATGCAAGTCATTCTTTTCTAGAGACATGCTTATGAATTTTGTCTAGTGGAGACACAACCAACTTCCTTCCCCCATTATGGAAGCCAGTTCTTCATCTATTGAGAAATTCCAGCATTCCAGCATTCGTTCCAGCCAACCACCCCTTCGTCTGGTTTATTCTTACAGTCTCTCTGAAGGAGGTGATTCCATGCAATCCAGTCTTCTTGTTTTTTTCAAGAGTGAACAGAGTCTGCAGACAAGTAGCGTGCAGAGCAGGGGCTCTGTGGATGGCTGTCTGGCTTGTACAGGCCTGCACAAAGAAACAGCAGGCATTGGGGGAAGTGGGGCTGAGGTCCAGCCTGAGCTCTGCTCATCATGCTGCAGCCTCAGCCCCAGCTGGCTTTGATGCCCACAAAGGCTCCTGCCCTGTTATTGTGAGGCTGTTCCTTGAGTTCTGCCTTTTCTAATTCCCAGAAAGGTGCTGTGCTGCCGGGCCTCTGAGAAGACTGAACAAGCACTATGAGGCTCTAGCCACAGGGCAGGACTTGGGAAAAATTGTCCTTGTGTTGAGAAACCCCTCGTGGACTGGTGCCCTCCAATGGCTTCCAGTGCAGAGGTCTTTCTCAAGAGATCCAAAGTCATACTTCCTCATTCTGTGCACAGAGCCGCCCTGATGACACAGTTTTCTTCTGGATGACTAAATGTTGCTTCTCCCCAAATCAATACTTGGCTTTCTAAGAGACCACTGCTTTTTGACAAAGATTATGACACATGTGCGATGTTCATTACTCATGGATTGTTGCCACTGCCACTTTTTCTTGTTTATTTATCAGAAAAATCTCAGGTTAGACTAATATATTTATAGAAAACCAACTGGACCATTTTTGTCTGATAAGTACTGCAAAAGAGTATGGGCGGAAATTGCTGTGATAAACTATAGGACTCAAAAATTCTACAAGCTCATTTACTGTTTTAAAGTCTTTAATATATAATAGAGTATGACGTCTGCAGACAAAGAATCAGAATGCGGTTTACTTCACTTATCAGCTTTCTTGAGTTTCCAGCTTTAGTAACCCAAATATTTAGGTCTCCTTAAACTAAGAGTCTGTTAAACTATGTACAACAAATACCTATAAAGGCTATTTTTTGGTAGGAATTCTCACAATAATCCCATATTAAATTAAAACCATAATACAGAACACAGCTTTGTGGAAACAAATAATCCATGCTCACTGGAAGCAAATATTAGTACATAGAATGAGCTATAACCTGGAGATGCAACAAAAACAGAGGCTATTTCTAGCACACTTGTATAGTCAGTGGTTACCAGCCAGTGCTGTCAACGAGGTAGTTCACATCCCTTCCCCGAACTCAAAGGCAGCAGAGAAGGAAAGATTAAGGCTATTCAACTGAGCCAACAGGAAAATCAAGAATCTCCACCTCCAAGCTATTTCAGGATCATTCTTGTGAGAATGTGCAAATTCTTTGGGGCTCCCTTTAGGAGCCCCTTTTTTTTCCTCTCTGAATTAATCACAGGTACTTTCTTTAACATAAACTAAGGAATGTTTTTACCAACACAAAAAACCAGTGCTGATTCTGACACTGTAAACACATCACAATTTTCAATTATTCTGCATTGGTTAAGCTTTTACTAAAGGCCACGCTACCTTTTCTTGGACCCTGTGAGGACATCACTGTTTCTTCCCTTATCTTTGGGTAGAAGGCCAAAGATCAGGCACAGGAGGAAAAGGGACAGAAACAGGGACAAATGTTTTCGAGACGTGGGGAGGGGGGCAGGAGACTGAACACTGCCACTTTCTCACAACCCCGGATGGGGGTCTTCACAGGGATCTCATTGTTTTACTTAAAACTACAAGGAGATTCCAGAACATCAGCCAAATCCCCTAGTCTAACCTGATATAAAATTGCAATGCAAATCCCCCCCAGTAACTTGTTATCAAAGATCACACATGTCCTTTGTATAGCAATTAAGACGAAGCTGCAACAGGCTTTCCATTTTCAATGTTCAAATAGTTTTGTTCCTAAGCATGGCAAGTCCTAAGGGAAATGAACATATTCATTGGAATAGAATGAGCAACATATTAATCTAAACTAAGAGATGTTGGACTGATGGGAGAGGAAATGCTACATCAGAATGGTTGCAAGAATTTTTGAATGTGCTTGGACATGCATGTGTTTAAGGTTATATTAAAAAGAATTTCAGCTTAACATCCTGGTTTACAATTCCAGGGATTGGAGTGGGGAGAGATATTCTTAGATTGCACATTTGACATTTGTCTTGTTAATAATAAGGTTCTTTCTCCCATAGCAAGTTACATATAAATGCAAAACTTTGATACTTAGTAGACTATAGCATGACATCTGTATAAAAAGAATAAATGTAACACCTTGGCTAGTAAACCAGAAAAATATCACTTAGGTGAATGTTTACTTTTTACTGTGATGCTTAGGCCATAGGGTTATTTTTCAAGTTTTTGTTTTTCCTTGACACCATGTATTTTTTTTTTCTCTCTGAATTAATCACAGGTATTTTCTTTAACATAAACTAATTTTTTTTTTTTTTTTTGAGACACAGCCTCAAGCTATAGCCCTGGGTAGAGTGCCATGGCATCACAGCTCACAGCAACCTCCAACTTCTGGGCTCAAGCGATTCTCCTGCCTCCGCCTCCCAAGTAGCTGGGACCACAGGCGCCTGCCACAATTCCCGGCTTAACATAAACTATTTTAAATATAAACTTTATCCCTAAATATCTTCAGATTCAGTCTATAAGTTAAAATAAACTCAGGCAGACATTGATCCAATTTGAACAACTGCATGTGAAGTAGGCACAGTCCTGTCCAGTCCAGACTGTTTCAGTTGCACCGTGAAGCCTTGCTGTGAAAATATTTTCCAATGTGTACAGTTTTGAAATACTCCCTCCAAAAGGATGTCAAAAAAGGTATTAAATAAAAGAGGTTTCAAAACTTTCTGTTAGGGGTGGCACCGTGGCTCAAAGGAGTAGGGCGCCGGCTCCATATGCCAGAGGTGGCGGGTTCAAATGCAGCCCTGGCCAAAAATTGCAAAAAAAACCAAAACAAAACCAAGAAACAAAGAAAACCTTTCTGTTAGACTATGATTTGAGGGAGATGAGTGGAAATGGCTATCAACAGTCATAGAACTGGAGATGTTTGTGGTAATTTGAGAAAGTATAAATAAACTCCAACAAACTCATTTTTCCCTGAAACTGTTGGTATAAAATTATATATTACTGTTACTTTCAAAGGTTACTCTGCTTTTGCTAAAATGCAACAAACATTTTCTGAGCACCTGCTATGTTGCTTTTCCCTAATGGGCCCCCAGCCACAGGCAATGTCCTCTCTTCCCTTGTGCATGTGAGAAGCTGTTTATACATCTGTGGTTAGTTTGCTTGTGAAGCAGCTTGAAAAGTTCTCATCAATTTCTTAGCAGTTGGTTGGTTGCAGAAAGCATCTCAGAAAGTGGACCCCGATCTATTAGAGTACTTCTTCTTTGAAGACACTTTCAAGATGCATTTTCTTGAGGGGTAATATCTTGCTCATTCAGTGGAAACTTTGGGGGCATAAAAACGGAATAGAGAGTTTCAAACAGTTCTGTAGAAACCGCACTTTGGTCTCTGGACGTCGTCGTCCTTCATGGTTGAATGTGCCACCTTGTTTGCACTCTTCATGACTGAGGTTATCCTAGAACAAAAATGGCAGGAAAGCTTTCCTGTGCCTTGGATAGGAGACAAATTTGCTTTTGTAGAATTTGTGGCTGAGGAAAGCAGACAGGGCCTGGTTGAAGAAGACATATGTCACCACTAGCCACCACGTTGAGTTGTGGAACCCAAAGGTGGCGGCCATGGAAATGTAGATCATCAGCTCTGCTAAGTAGTTAGGGCAGGAAACGTATTCGAACCAGTCTCCAAAAGGGATTCTGTGGTTGCAGTGAATGACCACTCCTGAAATGGTAAAAGAAGAAAGTTTTACCACTCTACTCCAAAATCTCTTATAGAAACTATTAGAAAGAGTGTCACACACCTGTGTGCAAACCACCATCCTGGTACAATTCCACTGTTGACTTCTACTGCATATTAAAAGGTCACATACTTAGGGTACAGTGTTAACTGTTTATAAGAACAAAAGGAAAGCCAGTTTTTCCTGTGGGCTCTAAGCTAGTAAGAGCTTCGGTTCCAGAGTCAGAATGTGGGGTTCAAATCCTGGCTCCCCTATTTACTAGCTGTGCTTCAGTCCCCACCTGTAAAATGAGGATTAGATCACACTCGTTTCAAGTGGGTAATGTAAAGCTACATGGAAAGCACTTAGAACAGGGCTGGGTGCAAAATAAGTACCTGATAAATATTAAATAATAGGATTCCATTTTCAATATTTCAAAAAGCCTAATGGAAACTGTACCTGTGATAAGTCAACACAAGCTAACCAAATGGTCAAGTTTTTTGCTTTGGCTGGAATAATACCAATTTGGAGGTAATGCATGTACCAGATTTTACACATTGATCAGTGTGATACAGTCCCCAAAATGTGGGCACAGAATAGAATAATAGGACGTCAGGGCTACCTAGGGCCAGAGAGATCATTCAATGTGCAACTCTCATTTTATAGTTGGGAAGATCAAGGCCTACGGAGGTGTCTTGTCAGAAATGAACATTATTATAAACCAGTCAACTAACTGGGGCGTGAAGGAAAGAATTCAGGAACATAAAGAACTAACTTGTGAGGGTTAAAATCCACATGCAGAGGCTCTGAGAGAGATCTCACCTGCTTTATTTTTCCTGAGATTGCTGAGAATGACATGGCATTTATACTGATGGGCAGACGACCAGATGAACATCAGCATTCCAAGGATGTGGAACCACCGTGCTTGCATCACTAGACTTTTCCCTATTATATAAACTTTGGAAATAAGAATTAATTAGCCTCAACTCTGAAAAGTTTCAGAGGCTCAGGGAACTGAAAAATTATTCAGTGAGTAGAAACCCAATTATCCACTTATTCTGTTTCTCTGGACTGTGAAAGCATCCTGATGAAATTTCCAAGTACTTGGCCAGGCAGGGTGGCTCATGCCTGTAATCCTAGCACTCTGGGAGGCTGAGGCAAGTGGATTGACTGAGCTCAGGAGTTTGAGAACAGCCTGAGCAAAAGTGAGACCCTGTATCTATCTAAGACACCTCTGTGGGCCCTGATCTTCCCAACTGTAATAGAAAAATAGAAAAACTAGCCAGTTGTAGTGATGGGCACCTGTAGTCTCAGCTACTTGGGAGGCTGAAGCAAGCGGATCACTTGAGCCCAGGAGTTTGAGGTTGCTGTGAGCTATGACACCACTGCACTCTACCCAATGCACAAAGTGAGAGACTCTGTCTCAAAGAAAAGAAAGAAAGAAAGAAAGAAGATTTATCAAGTACAGAGGGAGGATGCTGTCGCTCTGGACGCACCTCAGCGGCCCTGAGACTCCACGCTGATGGCGGACATGCTCTATTCCTTCTTCAAATGTTTTGGCACAGAGCTCCACTGCTCTGTCTCTGCGGTGACCTGTTCCTACGTGGCAAGACTACTTTATGTTTCTACGGCTAAGCCCAGCCTTCTTTCTCATGGCTCATGAGAAAGGAAATACTTGCTAAAGAGATCTGTCCCCAAGCTAAGCTGCCGTCCGGAGACACTGCTGGGAAGACCCGGGGTGCAGACACCGGCTTGACTGGCTCTGGGTGACAAAGTCGTCAGAGGTAAAGGCCAAGAAGCCGGCTTTGCAGAAAGGGGAGAAACTAAGGCTGCAAGATGAACAACAAACGCTACATCTGGTCAGAGATACCCTAGTCACAGATTTAGTCTGAGGAGACGCAATCAGAATAACATCTTCCTCTTCCTTCTCCAGCTACGAGGGAGATGGGAAGAATGAACCCGGAGGAGGGGCCCGAAGAGCAAACTGGTGGCATTAAAAAGCTCCTTCAGGATCAGGAGGGAGCAGTCAGCCTAGCCGGGGCACTGCCTGAAGAAGCAAGTTGTCCTGGAGCCAGAGAGAACCCCCCAAAGGTGGTCCATGTAAAAGAACCTCTAAAAAAGTGATCTGAGTAAGAGAGCCACGGTCACATGATTCCACACAGGCGCCTGGAAGCCAGAAGCAGCTGGTGACGTCTACTGACCAATGAGAATTCCCTGAGGTCTGCCTGGGTCAACTGCTTTTAAAAACTTGCTCTGAATAAACAATCTACTATAGTCTTTTAATGTTTACAAGTATAGGCATTTAACTACAAGGTTCTATTTTTCTAAGTTAAAAATAAACAAAATATGAAAAACACCATTTTAAATAGAATATGAAAAATACCATTTTAAATATGATGGGCTTCAGCTGGGCATGGTGGCTATGCCTGTAATCCCAGCATTCTGGGAGGCTGAGGCAGGTGGATTGCTTAAGCTTACGAGCTCAAGACCAGCCTGAGCAAGAGCCAGACCCCGTCTCTACTAAAAAATAGAAAAACTAGCTGGGTGTCGTGTTGGGCACCTGTGGTCCCAGCTACTTGGGAGGCTCAGGTAGGAGGATCACGTCAGCCAGAGAGACTGAGGTTGCTGTGAGCTAGGATGACACCATGGCACTGTACCCAAGGCAGCAGATTGAGACTCTGTCTTGAAAAATTAAAAAAAATAAATAAAAGGAAACAAAAAAAATATGATGGACTTTAAGAGTAAGTGACCATAAAATCAATCATTAAAGGGAGTGGCTAGAAGTTTAGATCATTGCCAAGCCACTTACTCTAAGTGCAGGGAAAGTACCAATGAGGGGAAAAAGGGATCCACAGGGTAAGGCCAGAATTACAATGCAGGAAAGGAAAGACAAGTGGAAGGCTTGTGTTTCCCGGGGTCCAGCCTGTGTAGCGTTTCCTACCCTTCACTCATCGGTCACTTGCTGGGTCTCCCCTGAGCCTGGCGCTGCTGTGGATCTGAAGGACAAGGCAGTGAAGAGCCGAGGCGAGGCCCGGCCCTCCTGGAGCTCACGCTCCAGCTTGCAGATATTCTCCTTTTCACTTTCACTGGGGCCCTGTGAATTCATGATGTGTCACTAATTACTGACATAGACTGTGCTGCTCAAAAAGGTTCCAAGAGCCAGACAAAGGCCCCTTGACCCCCACGCCCATGTTATTTCTGTCAGGCTGTGTGTGGTAAGAGCTCCAGTATGACCTCTTTCACTGAGTTATTTAAACCAGCTCTCCCTATACTGTCCCACACAGCCTCTTGGAGGACAAGGAGTTGAAACAGAAACCAACTTCAGAAAGGAATGTTTAGAAAGCTATTTTGGTAGCCTTGGCTGCCTTTCCCTCACTATGTACACAGGAGGGAAGGCAGAAGTTGGGACGTAACCAGCAGAGAAGGCTCCAGAAGAGATGTGGAATGCCAACAGAAACTCCATGCTGAGAGCTCACAGGTTACCAGAGGGTTTGGGAAGTTCTTTTGGGTGGAAAACCCAGCACCATGCCACTGGCTGAGTGCACGAAGGCCACCAGAGAGAGGCTGGGGAGATGAAACCTGACTACATTTAGAGGAATTAGGTGGAGAGATGCTTGCTGAGTGGCTGGAATCAATAAATAATTCATGAATTGAGAAAGATCATCAGGAAGGCCTATTCTAAAATCATTCCTCCACTCAGAGGCTTTTTAGGTAGGACAATAACAACACAGAGAAGATTTTCAAGGAGGCGTTAAGGATACTGAAATCAAACCCGAGGAGTAATCTCCCTCACTGAGTGCTGGAAATTTCTAGAGCTCTATTTTCAAGGATGAACAGGACATCTTTAGGAAACAAGGAGCCTTGGGTTTAGAGAAAATAGTCATAAAAGATCTGCAGTGTCTAGGCTGATAGAAACCTAGGGTCCAAGGTCAAGTTAACCTCAGTACTAAAAACTCATTTCAATCACCCCAAAGGACTTGAATTATTTATAATAAGCATGAATTGTTTACACAAAAAGGACCATCAAATTTATGAGACAGAGCTCTTGTCCTGTAACCTGCAAAACAAAAGAACCCACTTCATCTCTGTTTTTTTGAAATAGAGTCTCACTCTGATCCCCTGGGTAGAGTGCTGGGGTTGCAGAGCTCATAGCAACCTCAGACTCTTGGGTTCAAGTGATCCTCCTGTCTCAGCCTCCCAAGTAGCTGGAACTACAGGAGTTCACCACAATGCTCTGTTAATTTTTTAATTTTAGTAGAGATGGGGTCTTGCTCTTGCTCAGGCTGGTCTCAAACTCCTGAGCTCAGGTGATCCACCTGTTTCAGTCTCCCACAGTGCTGGGCCTACAGGTGTGAACCACCATGCCTGGCCAAGGTCATGGTTTTGCTTCCCTCTTTCTGAGTAGTGAGAGCTACTCTGATTGACCACAGCACTTTGTCCCTGCCTATTGGGCAGCCTTACTTGAAGAAAAGCTTTGTTAGTAACAGTAGGATCAGATCACAGAACTAAGAGGCAGCAATATTGCTCCCCGCCCCCTGTGCAAACCACAGAGCACCCCTCCTTCTCTCCCTTTGTATGACTCGACCCTGCACCACAACTTCCCTTCCCCTTCCACATGCACCTCTGGGCAACTCCCTTTGCTGACCGTTCCTCCTACTCTTGGTGCTCCCAGCTTCCTGCCCAGTGAATGGCCCCTCTGTGGCTCTTCAGAGACTGACTAACCCCACCTGGGTTCACTGACTTTGATCCCTTCAGAAAACCTGACCCACCGTTTCTTCATCCTGAAACGAACCCTCCTGGAAATGTGGCAGTTTACAATCTTTACCGAAGGCATTACTGCTTATGTTGGTGTCTTTAAGGTTTTAGCAGTCATGGAGAATATATGTGTATACCCTTGGGATGATGGCTTTTCAAATTTGCCCTAAGAGTCTCAACTACCCAAATGCAAAATGGGCCAGACCTGTCTCTTGCTCTTGGACTTGAGTAGCTCACTGCCTGTCGGCAGAGCTCCCACATGGCGGGTCCCACTCACCGTTCCTGTCATCCATCGGCACTTGGCTCAGCACGGTCAGGCCGACAAGGATGTAGTAGACCATCCCGAAGCAGTACTGCACCACGTGAATCATGGCCTTGGAGAAGACGCTGACGTAGAGGCACTCCAGGAGTCTGCGGAAGCTGTGCAGCCACAGGAACACGAGGACCAAGAATGCAGACAGCGCAGGCTCGCCCCCTACATTCAGAAGGCGACAGCTTAGCATCTCTCCTGGTGGATTAATCCAAAGTTTGGTTTTGCTCTACTGTCAAACAGAGTAGTAAACAAGATTCTAGGAAGGGGACTGTCCCCTAGACGTCACCCATCTTCTTTTTTTAACAATGAAGAAATGGGCCAAGTGAAGTCAAGGAGCTTGGTTCAAAGTTACAGAGTAAGTTAGTGACAGCAGGGGACAAACACTGACTCTCAGTGTTTGAGAGTCAGTTGTCACTTCAGCAGCTGACAACTCTCCAGGCTGGGTGGACATCACTGTGAAGGGGTCTCAGGTTGCTGGTTCCTGGCACCAAGAGCCAGATGCAGATGGTCAGGCAAAGTTCCTGACAGGCTCTGGGCAAGCCCACCTGCTGTGGCCCCAGGATTGCAGGTGCCCACCGAAGCAGGAACAGAGACAGGAACAGATACAGGGTCGCGCATTTCCTTTATACTTTTAGGGGGACAGTGATTCCCGACACCCAACTTCTTCCTGCCTCTTGCCCCTCTGCCTCCAAAGACGTCCAAAGAAAAGTTGGTTTAAAAAAAAAAGAAAACAAAAAAAAAGAAAAGTTGGTTTAACAAAGACATAAAACCTAGTTTTTCTTTCCTTTTTTTTTTTTTTTTTGAGATAGAGTCTCAAGCTGTTGCTCTGGGTAGAGTACCGTGGGTCACAGCTCACAGCAACCTCAAGCTCTTGGGCTTAAGTGATTCTCTTGCCTCAGCCTCCCAAGTAGCTGGGACTACAGGCGCCCACCACAACACCCGGCTATTTTTTTGGTTGTAGTTGTCATTGTTGTATGGCAGGCCTGGGCTGGATTTGAACCCACCAGATCTGGTGTATGTGGCTGGTGCCCTTGCTGCTGAGATACAGGTGCCAAGTCTAGTTTTTCTTTTTTAAAAATGAGTCACATGTGCATGCCCCCACCTCATAAACATACAACTTGGTGAAGTTTTACAAACTAAACTAACTCACCCCACCCATATATGAGCACTCAGATCAAGAAATGACATGACTATGCCCTAGTGCCCCTCCCAGGCAGTGCCCCCATGTCCCAAGGGTGACAGTGTCTCTTATGACCTCTATCAGTAGATCAGGGTCTAGCTGCTGGCTCACACCTATAATCTTAGCACTTTGGGGAGCTGAGGCAGGTGGATTGTTTGAGATCAGGAGTTCGACACCAGCCTGAACAAGACTGAGACGCTTGTCTTTATTAAAAAGAAAAAAATTAGCTGGTATTGTGATGGGTGCCTATAGTCTTATATACTTGGGAGGCTGTGGTAAGACGATCAATTGGGCCCAGGAGTTTTGAGGTTACTATGAGCAATGATGATGCCACTGCACTCTAGCCTGGGCAATAGAGTCAGACTCTGACTCTAAACAAAACAAAAACAGAAACAAAAACAGATGAGGTGGGTCACAGTGGTTCATGCCTATAATCCTAGAACTCTGAGAGGCTGAGGCCGGAAGATAGAGCCCTTGAGCTGAGGAGTTTCAGACCACCCTGAGCAAGAGCAAGACCATCTCTCTACTAAAAATAAAAATAAAAAAATAGAAAAATTAGCCAGGCATTGTGTCAGGTCCCTGTAGTCCCAGCCACTTGGGAGGCTGAGGAGGGAGCATCACTTGAGCTGAGGAGTTTGAGGTTGCTAAGAGCTGGCACTCTAGCCTGGGGCAACAGAGTGAGATTCCGTCTCAAAAACCACAACAAACAAAAAACCTCCATAAAACAAAGAACAGATGAGCTTTGACTGTTCATGAATTTTAAATAAAGCAAAACTTAGTTTTTAATTCTTTAGGAATTAGTTAAA
This sequence comes from Galagoides demidoff, assembly GCA_963574575.1. Classification (NCBI taxonomy): domain Eukaryota; kingdom Metazoa; phylum Chordata; class Mammalia; order Primates; family Galagidae; genus Galagoides; species Galagoides demidoff. The sequence goes on along the minus strand of CAUYQV010156574.1, from coordinate 4,539 downwards.
GCGAACAGCCAAATGAAATCCTTACAACTAAAATGTGCAAACTCCAGCCAGTCCCACAGTAAACAAACGAGGAGATAGTTGTAATGAGTGGAGTGGGACCCACTGACACAGCTGCCCTCCCAGACGGTGCACACGGGCTTTCTCTCTCAGCGTCTTTTGCAACCAGTTCCTCGGCTTACACAGAAAGGACTGTTCCTCGGGAACCAGTGGTTTGGCTGCTGGAACAAAGGACAGAGATAGGACCAGAACAATCTGTCTCTGATTCTGCTTCTCATCCTCAGCCTGACCTTAACTGAGGTCACGTCATGGTTTTACCGTTCAATTCTTTATTTAAAAAACTGTTCCTATATATCCTTATGTGATGCTGGGTATGGGAAATTTTAATTTTGTGATCACCTAGTCAACAGCTCTTCACCACTAGTTTTATTATATAACGGAAGCCTCACAGCATAACCAGCCTTTTAACATATTTACCTAAAAGTAATTTTTATCAAATTTCTAGAGTTCTGAGACATGATTTTTGTAGGAACAGTATAAATGATAAATGTTTCAAGGCAAACCAAAGGGATCTTAAAAGCTTCTCCCTTATGGGTAAAGACGTCTTTATAAATTTATCAATGGTACTAAAAATATCAGAGGGAGAACAGCCAGTCCCACGCACAGCTCAGCACTCGCTAGGAAGTCAGGAGACAGAATGCTAACTCTTGGCTGTGCCAGGAGCTCAGGGAGGGACTCAGGGACACCTTTTTCCATCCAGCAATGAACCATGCAAAGCTCTTTTTACCTCCACTGTCCATCATTTCCTGGGCCCTGCTGAGAAGGGCATGAGAGAGAGAGAGAGAGAGAGAGAGAGAGAGAGAGGAGGGGGGGAGAGAAAAAAGGTTGCAAAGTGGAAAGTGGATCTGCTTCCCTGAAGACAGAACACCAGTGTCATAATGAGCCAGCAGAGTCCTTACCCTGGAATTGGGCAGCCCCCAGAATTCTGAGCAAACTGTGAAGCCAGTTTGGAAAAGGTGCTCCCAGGAACAAGGACTGAGTAAGGCACCAAAGCAGGAGGCCGTTCCACAGCACTGAGATGATGTAGAAGTGAGAAAAATATCTGCAAAAGAAAACACGAGCCAGGCAGTTACCAGGGTGGATCCGCTTCAGGCCATCATGCAGGAAGATTATGTTTGGTTTCTCTATCCTTCCCACCCTTCCATTCCTAAAGGATAGTTTTTGTTTTTAATAAAACTTAAATCCTGCAGGTTATCAGATTTTTATAATTTCCTTTCAAATGATGGGACTGGTGAACACAGGAAAAAGAGGTTAATAGAACACAACTTACTTTGTTAAACTTAGAATGAAGGTCAATTAGCAATCTCTCTTATCTTTGGGCAAGAATTAGGCTCAAGTTCCAAACACAGAGGCCACTCGGTCCTTGCCAAAGAACCCAGATTGTGTTAAAACAAGCTATATCTGTATAAGATTTCTGAATCCAGTACCAGCAGTACCAGCCACATACTGCTATGTGAGATTTGCATAATCACAGACCTTCAGGGCTAGGAGAAACCTGCAAGATCTTCTGACCCAGTGTTTTTCTGAACTGAGTTGATACAGATTACTTTTACTATAACGTGACAAATATTATAATCGTAACATTAGGTATCAACTCCATACCTTTATAATTCTCTAATGACTACAGAGCCTATTTTGCAATGAACACATTTACAAATGAAATACAAATAAGACCACAAAACTGATGCAATTGAAATTAGCAACGTTGAATTAATGTGAAAGATGATGTTGATTTGCTGAAACCAAGTCCCCTAATGTGGCAGCAGAGCCTTGCCGGTTTACCAATGCTTCTCCTACTATTTTTCTCTCTTCAGACAAATTCAAACCCTTTTTTGACACACGGGGTGCCTGGAGGACGCCCAGCCTTCCCCGTCCTCAGTGCCTCTGTCTCCTTTTCTCATTAGTCTGTGACAATGAAAGATGACCTGGAACCAAATAAGGATTGGACATAACTCAAAGGTTCCTCCAGGTGATCCAGAATATGCTATTAGAGAACTTGCCCAGACCATGCCCACGAGCCCAGGCCGACGAACTGATCTCATCCGATCACTTCACGGCAGCTCAGTTGAGTCCCCAGCTACTGCTAGCAAATCCTATCACTGGGTCTGCCTGCTCTGGCCACACAGAACAAGACAAACTTTAATTCCACACATTGCTCCTAAACTGTTTGAAAAGAACAAGCCATCCTGTCATTCCCACTCTGGATCTTTTCCAGCCCCAGGCCCAGCTCTCTTGACAGCTCATGCTTCAGGGTCAACCACTACCCCTGGCTACTGGTTTTCTGTTGTATTTGGGGTCTTCCCAGCACTGAGCCCAGGTGTGCTCTGAGCCTCACGGAACAGAGCAGAAGGTCAAGAACATCCTCCCCTGCAGGCTGCCATGCAAAGACGAGGGTCACCTTCTGAACAGCAACTTCTGGTTTAGCCACTTCACCCACTTCGTGTTTCCACAGATATTTATGGAGCACTTAGAATGTGCTGGACAAAGTTCTAGAAACCAAGTAGTCTGCAGGGAGTAGACAGCCCAGGTCCCTGCTTGATGGACTTCACCTTCCAGTGGAGAGTCAGACTGTAGAGCTGAACCCAACACTTCACACAGGGGGTCGGGGGACAGACAGGGTGCAGAGGGGACACTATTCCCCTGACACCTCACACAGTGGGTCAGAGGACAGACAGGGTACAGAGGGGACGCTATTTCCCTGATATCTCACACAGTGAGTTGGGGGACAGACAGGCTGCAGAGGGGATGCTATTCCCTTGACACCTCACACAGTGGGTCAGAGGACAGACAGGGTGCAGAGGGGACACTATTTCCCTGACATCTCACACAGTGGGTCGGGGGACAGACAGGGTGCAGAGGGGACACTATTCCCCTTACACTTCACACAGTACATCGGGAGACAGACAGGGTACAGAGGGGACACTATTCCCCTGACACCTCACACAGTGGGTCAGGGGACAGACAGGGTGCAGAGGGGACCCTATTTCCCTGACATCTCACACAGTGGGTCAGGGGACAGACAGGGTGCAGAGGGGACACTATTCCCCTTACACCTCACACAGTAAGCCCAGGAGTTGGAGGTTGCTGTGAGCTGTGATGCCACAGCACTCTACCAAGGGCTATAGTGAGACTCTGTCTCTACAAAAACAAAACAACAAAAAAACAAAACAACAACAACAAAAAAACCTTTTTCTCAACTTTCAGTCCAAGTTTGTACTGTTCTGTCTGTCCATGGATGCCCTAGAACTTCTGGTTAAGACACCTTGGACTCCAGTGGGGAAAGTGTGGGCAGCTCTGTGTCTCTAGAGCCCCATTCATTCATTTTTATTTTTTTTTTGAGACGGAGCCTCAAGCTGTCCCCCTGGGTAGAGTGCCATGAGCATCACAGCTCATAGCAACCTCCAACTCCTGGGCTCAAGCGAGTCTCCTGCCTCCGCCTCCCAAGTAGCTGGGACCACAGGCACCCGCCACAATGCCCGGCCATTTTTTGGTTGCAGCCATCACTGTTGTTTGGCGGGGCCTGGGCTCGGGATTCAAACCCGCCACCTTAGGTGTACATGGCTGGCACCTTAGCCGATTGAGCCACAGGCGCCGAGCCCCATTCATTCATTTTTAAGACAGAATCTCACTTGGTCATCCCAGGCTAGAGTGCCATGGCATCTAGCTCACAGCAACCTCAAACTCCTAGGCTCAAGTGATCCTCCTGCCTCTGCCTCCTGAGTAGCTGGGACAACAGGTACTCGCCATATCACTCACTAACTTTTCTATTTTTAGTAGAGACAGGGTCTTACTCTTGCTCAGTCTGGTCTCGAACTCCTGAGGTCAAGCAATTCACCTGCCTCGGCCTCCCAGAATGCTAGCTTACAGATGTGAGCCACTGTACTCAACCTCTAGAGCCCAATTTATTTGCAATGCTTTGATACCATTTGGAACTATTTTAAAATTTAGCAAGTTGCTTCCATATAATTATGTGAGTTAAAGTATTATGATGCATGTTTAAGGTCACCTATTTATTCAGACATTCTGGTAAATCAATATTCTAGGAACCAAAAGAAAACAAGAAAAGCTATCCTCACTTTAAACAAACAAACAAACAAACTTATGGGATAAGGGTAATGGAAATAAACATTCTAGGAACTGATTTAAAGATTTATTATCTCCTTTGAAAAAACATAATCCCAGGGTGGTCTTAAATTCCTGGCCTCAAATGATCCTCCTGCCTCAGCCTCTCAAAGAGCTAGGATTATAGCCATGAGCCAACATAACAGGTCTACAATGTCTATTTCTTTTTTTTTTTTTTTTGAGATGGAGCCTCAAGCTATCCCCCTGGGTAGAGTGTCATGGCATCACAGTTCACAGCAATCTCCAACTCCTGGGCTCAAGCGAGTCTCCTGCCTCCGCCTCCCAAGTAGCTGGGACTACAGGCACCCGCCACAACGCCCGGCCATTTTTTGGTTGCAGCCATCATTGTTGTTTGGCGGG
>CAUYQV010156572.1:0-25285 GCA_963574575.1 Galagoides demidoff | reverse complement strand
AATCTGGAACTGGTAGATTTCACTAATAGGGTAAACTGCTTCACTTCTTTGGGTATCATTTTTCTCATTTGTAAAATGGGAAAATGCTAGGACTGACTTTTTAAGTTTGTTGTGAAGATCAAATCAAATCACTTATGATACTGTGTAGAGCATAGCAAGCATTAAAAAGGTTAGTTGTGATTAAAATTATGATTACAGGCCAGAGCGCTGTGGCTCATGGCTGTAATCCTAACACTCTGGGAGGCCAAGGTAGGTGGGTTGCTTGAGCTCAGGAGTTCAAGACCAGACTGAGCAAGAGTGAGAACCCCGTCTGTACTAAAAATAGAAAAGCTAGCTGCGTGTCGTAGCAGATGCTATAATTCCAGCTACTCGGGAGTATGAGGCAAGAGGATCACTTGAGCCTAGGAACTTGGGGTTGCTGTGACCTATGATAATGCCATGGCATTCTACCCAGGTTGATAAGAGTGAGACTCTGTCATAAGTAAATAAATAATTACTATTTACTACTAATATTTACATCATATATCACATATAACTTTTTATCAGTAAACTAATAATTTACATCCTTATATAACATACCATAGTCTACAATTATAATGTCAACTCTGCTTAAAGAAAAGATGCTTCTGATAGATGCTGCAACCGTGTTCTTCCTGATTGAAGCAGGTGCATGAACTGCTATGAAATCAATTTAGTGCCAGTTGGAAATCACGGCATTTTTTTTTTCTTCCTTAAAAGGTAGTCATAGTCAAGAAAAGAGGGTAAGAACAGAACTTTTACACGCCATTATTTAGAATACCAGTTATCAAAAGAAAAAGTCATTGGGTTGGTAGGACTCTGGGAAAGAGAATCATCCAAGAAACTCTTGGAAGTCAATCATCTATCTACACACAAGGTTTCTGGTGGTGCTTTAAAAAAGGAGTGGAAATGCTAAATGATCCAGAGAAATAAATTCAGAAACCGAAAATAAACTTTCAAATGTTGACAGCAAGTATATGTGAACATAGTCTGTGAAAAAGAAAACACGAAATCGTTAGTCATTTTTCCTGGCTCGTTATGTCCAGTGAAAGAACCAATTTCTTCAGCATACGTTGCAGTTCCCATCTCAGCGCCTTTTATTATCCATTAACTCTACAGAGATTACATTTCTCATTTAATTATATGAGACTCACACATGCACTAAATATTATAATCCTCCATGACAATAAGAAGTCACTCATCATCCAATCCTTAATTCTACAACACTGAACAAAACCAGATGAAGTAAGGGTCAAGCCATTTGCTAATTCCAGAAAGGAATTCATGAAATGCCTGATCTACGCTATTTTGGAAAAGTCTTGCACGAGGAGTCAGAAGACATTTATTTACATCTGAGCTTCTTCAGCCATGAGTTTTTCACTCTGCTCCAGATACTTAGATCATGTACTCTGGATTTACTTAACTCCAAAAAAGGAAAAATAATTATTACTAGTTCAAGGACATATTATGAGGATAAGATGAGATGTTTGTAAAATTCTTTGAAAATTAGAAAGTATACAGAGGCTCATGGTTTGATGCTTATTTGTTACATTCAGAACTGTGGCACTAGAAGAGCAGGCAAGGATTGATCTCATAATAGAATGAATTATAAACCAAAATCCTAGTTTGTTTGTTTTTTTTAACTTTAATTGCAGGACATAACTCACCCAGTCTTTATCCCCAGATTATTTTATTCTAATATTCATGTTTTATTAAGATACTAAATTCTGCATTAAAAGTTTGCTTTGTGAGCACAGAATTAGATAAAAAGTAGCAGAAAAAAATTTTTTTTCCAGAATTCAAAAGGAAAACTCTGGAACCCAAATGTTGGACTTTGGAATCCCAGTCCACTATTATCTCTCTATGCCTGTTTGCTTATCCAAGCCTCAGTTTCTCCATCTAAAAAATAGAGGTAATAATATTTTTAGGTTCAAATGATCAGTTTTAATAAAAAAAATCACAAGTCATATAAAGAAACAGGATAGTATTGTCCATTCAGAACAAAAAAGCTAATAAACAAAAACTGTCTCTGAGAATGACATGATGATGGCAGATCCAGACAAATGCTTTAAAACAACTGTCTCAAAGATGCTCAAAGAACTAAAGAATTATATGGAAAAAGTCAAAAAGCTAAGGTATCAACAGTATGGAATACCAAAAAGAAAAAGAAAACCTGAAGCTTAAAAGCAAAATAATGGAAATAAAAAATTAATTTAAGAGATTCAGGCTGAGAGCAGCAGCTCATGCTTGTAATTCTAACATTCTGGGAGACCAATGAAGGAGGATGTGTCTAGGTCAGGAGTTCAAGACTAGGCAGAGCAAGTGTGAGAGCCCATCTCTACTAAGAATAAAAAATTAGCCAGGCATGGCGGTGGGGGCCTGATACGCCCAGATACTTGGGAGGCTGAGATAGGAGGACTTAAACTCAGAATTTTGAAGTTGTTGTGACCTATGCTGAAACCATGGCAATTGAACCTGGGCAACAGAGTAAAACTTTGTCTCCAAAAAAAAAAAAAAAACAGGAAGAAAAGAAAAAGAGAGAGAGCGGGAGGCCGGGAGAGGAGACGAGAGGAGAGGAGAGGAGAGGAGAGGAGAAGAGAGAAAAAAGAAAAGTAAGAAAATAAAAGAAAATGAATACACTAACATTGGAGACTTAAATATCCCACTCTGAATAATGAATGGATAAAACAGAGAGAAAATAACTTAGGAAATAGAGGACTTAAACACCACAGTAAACCAAGTTGATCTAACAGACATACAACAATCTACTCAGCATCAACAGTATATACATTCTTCTCAAGTACATGTGGGACATTGTAGGCTAGACTTTACCATAGGCCACAAACTAAGTCTTAAGCGATTTGAAAAGGCTTATAGGTCCTTAGGTATACAAAGTATCTATGTAGACCAAAATGGTATAGAGTTAAAAATCAATTCATAGAGGAACATTATAACTGGAAAATTCATAAATTTGTGGAAATAAAAATACACATGGGCCAAACAGGAAATCACAAGGGAAATTTTAAAAATATAGATGAATAAAAATAAAAACACAGCATAGCAAAGTGTACGGGACATAATGAAAGGAGGGCTAAGGTGAAAATGGACAGCTACAGATGCTTTCCTTGAAACACAAGAAAGGGCTGGGCGCGGTGGCTCATGCCTACAATCCCAGCACTCTGTGGGGAGGCTCAGGTGGGAAGATTACTTGAGGCCTGGAGTTTGACACCCACCTCGTTTAAAAAATAAAAAGACCAAGCATGGTGGTGGGCAATTATAGTCCTTGCTCCTCAAAAGTCTGAGAAGAAAGGTTTACTTGAGCACAGGAATTTGAGGTTTACAGTGACGTATGATTGGGTCACTGCACGCCAGCCATTGAGATAAAATAAGACCCCATCTTTATAAAAAAGAGTAAAAATTAGCCAGGCATGATGGCATCAGCACACACCAGGAGTCCTAGCTGGTTGGGAGGGTAAGACAGGGGATTACTTTAGCCCGGGAGGTTGAGGCTGGAGTGAGGTATGATCATGCCACTGCACTCTAGAGTGAGACTCTGTTTGTGTGGGGAGGGGGGAAGAGGGAGGATGAAAAAAAGATGAGGAAAAAAAATAGATTTCAAATCATCAACGTGACTTTACAACTTATGGAACTAGAAAAAGAAATGCAAACTAAAGACAAACTAACAGAAGGAAGAAAACAATAACGATTGGAGCAGATGTTGAAAAAACAATAGGAGATAGTTCAACAATAGAAAAAATAATGAAACCAAAAGTTGGTTCTTTGAAAAGAAAAACTTGCCAACCTCCGCTCTATGAGTGTAAGTTCGTTTTTAAATGTATAAACAAAGAAGACACTAAAGAAAAAAAATGATTCACAATAGCTTAGTAAAAAGCATTACAATAACATCCAAAAAAAAGTAATCATTTTTTTTAAATGTTAGCGAACTTGGATTAAAAAGGAATTTCCTTAACAACTACAATAAACATAAACTTAGTGGTGAAATCTGGAGACGCATTCCCTTAAAGAAAACTAAGAAAAAATAATAATAACTAGTACAATTTCAATTAAACTTCAGATATTCTTGCTAGCATAATAAGACAAGAAAAACAAATGAAGAATATAAGAGTGGGAACAGAAGAAATCAAAATGTCCTTAGCTCTGAATTCATTACTATTTACCTTAGAAAAAATAGTCTTGGGCGGCACCTGTGGCTTAAAGGAGTAGGGCGCTGGCCCCATATGCCAGAGGTGGTGGGTTCAAAAACAGCTCTGGCCAAAAATTGCAAAAAAAAAAAAAAAAAAAAAAGTTTCAGACAAATTATTCGGTCTAATAAAAGGCTTCAGCAAAAGAACTGTAAATGAGATCATCTTTGAAAACCACAAATTTCATCTTTATCCATGAGCAAATTCCTAAGTATGATATTTGAAAAATAACATATACTCAGTAAAAAAAAAAGCTAGTCTCTCAAATAGTACATACTGTATGATTCCATATTTATGAAATTCTAAGACAAGTAAAACTAATCTACAGTGACAGAAAGTGAATCGGTGCTTTCCTGTGGCCTGGGAGAGATGATCTGACTGAAATAGAGCAATTAGAAAATTTCAGGGTGACAGAAATATTTTGCATCCTGAATGTAGTGGTGCTCATTACAGAAGTGTAAATACATCAAAATTCATCCAACTGTACCTATAAAATTGGTGTATATAAAACTGCATGGGATTTATACTTCAATAAATTTGGCTTGAAAAGCAAAATGTCTTGACACCAGCCACCCAAAATATAAGAAGATATTTAGGAATAAATATTTTTTTAAAAAGAAGTTTTAAAGAGTAAGTTTGTGTGTCTTAAAAGACACGAAAGTGACTTAAAATAGAGAGCTATGCAATATTAAATTTGGGGGGAAATGTACCAAACAATTGTGAAATGTATATAGCAGAGGGAAGTACAAAGATGTCCCCTAGGAGGAACAGTCAAGATATTCCTGAGGAAGAAAACTGTGAGGGTGGTGCCCTTCCAAATACCCACGCGGATGTCAAAGCTGTATCAATCGCGGCAGTATTATATGCATCAAAAATAAACAGGAAAAGGGAATAGAGTAGAAAACTTAAAGACCACTCATAGGGACTAGTCAGTACATCAGTAACAGCTAAGAGCTGCTTTGAACCAGCTTGCTGTAGCTGATTACTAAATTTTTTAATAATTTGCAAGCCAGTTGTTACCTGTGGTCATTATGAAAAAGTAAATTCTATAAATTTATATTAATCAAATTATACGAACAACAAAAAAACTGTTCACTGGTTAATTATTTTATTACATTTTACTAAAATCCACACTCTCCAGGCCATCTTTGGTACCTGTTCCGGGAGACTCTGCCAGGTGGACCACTGCACATCTTTTCCCAACTCTGTGTTTGGTGATGCCCCACGATAGCTTGAAATTAGCCATTTGGGGAGTAGTGATGACAAAACCCGGAGCACTACAAGTCAGGGCCTGATTCATTATTCTGTAGATTATCTGGATTGAATAGAGTCCTGGAAAACGTGCTGAGAATGCAGAATACACTTGAGAGTGTGTCCTCTCCACAGCCATTACATGGTAAATAGCACAAAGGAATTGAGGATGTTCCCTAAAAGTATTCAGAAGTTGTTATCTGCTTCAACAAAGTGCAGTAGCTACTAATATTTCTGACAAATGGTGCATTTGCCACACAAGACTGCTGCCTCCTATTTCACTTTGTATTACTTGTTAATGGGAAAATATCACCCAATATCCACCCTGCATTTAATGTTGAGTTGCCACCCATGGATTGGCTACCAAGTCAAGACGGCAAAGATTGATAAAGAATTCTGTGATAATCAGCCACATAACGTTTACCATAATATTTTGTAAGATATTTATATCTTTTTTCACAAGTAGTCCATTGTATAACACAAATTATCCATAGCCCTGTCAACCAACAATTGAATTTTTCCCACTTTTTTTCTTTTTTAACAATTTTATGACTTTCTCATAATGAGCAAGTAGTTATCTAGACAAAGGGATGTGTCTACCTAACATCTGCATCTTGTTCTAAGCTCACACCTAGATATCCTGGACCCTAGAACGCCGTGCCGAAATGGCCAGGAGCAAATTATGCCATTACTGTGTTCACAACAAATCCTGATGTAAAGCCATTGGTGGGGTTTGGGGGGTACTGCCTGGACCTGCAGGCTGTTATGTCCAGGTACACGTGTGCAAGCTTCCTGTTAGTATGAGACAGTGCAAGAATGAGGGATAGGCCAAGAACCCTGGAATTCTAAATTCCAACCCAGCCTTCGAGGTTGTTATGAAGATATATTTTATTTATCAAGGTTAAAAGATATACTTCCTAAGTATAACATATATTTGTTAAATTTATAAAATTATGGGTGGGCTTCCATTTGTGTTCCTACTGTGGGCTCTGGAAGCATGCTACTAGAGATATTACAACATTTCATAATAAAATAATTCTTTAAAAGAAAGTAATATGCTAAGTGCACAATGATGTACATTCTTAAGCAGTGACTGCCATTTTTATTGTAGCAATGAAACCAATATCAATACGTTTATGATATATTTTTGAGTGATTTGGTTAACTAAAAAGAACAGTGCATAACGCAATCCTACTTAAAAAGCATCTTTGTCTGAGCTGAAAAGTATGTCTTGGAAAACATCACTGCAACGCTAACTAAAAAAAATACACATAAATAACAGAGGCAAGGAAATAGAGGCCATATGAAAAGAAAACATTTTGAGACGTGTAACCGTAAGGCAGAGCTGAGAAATGGCACAGGTGGGAGGGCCCCGTTTTGAGTGTTGAAAAAGATTTTCTCTCTTTTTTAAGTTGGGAATTATTTCTTTTGTACGATCATGGGAAGAAACTTATAAAGAAGAATTAAAGATGGTACAGAGAGTGCAGAGAGGGGAAGGGAGGGAGAGGAAAAGAAAATAGGAATAATTTTATTTGAAAAATAAATGACACAGCTGGACTCAGAGTGAACAATATTTTTTGTAATGTTTTAAGCCCTGTTGGCTATGATTTTATGCAGGTCACTTTCCATACATGGTTGGTGACCTTACTTTTAGAACTCATAACTGCATACTTGGGACTAAGTCTACAGGCCTAGAGGAATTTAGAAGGGGATGCTTTGTTTCTAGCACAGAATTACACTGAAAAACAAATCTTTGAAAATCCAAGATATGGTCTATAAGCAGGAAATGAAATGAAAATTTACCTAGTCTCTATAATAAAATAAAACACTGAGCTTCCCAGATGTGTGTGAATGGGCATTACAAGTGTACCTTCTCTATCAAAGAGTTACACCTTATATAAATACTCTATCATAAAAGCAAAATTATATATTTGAAATTTAAGAAGGGGGTATTTTGAAAGAGTAAAATATTACAAAATTAAAGACAAACATACTATTCTGCGGGGTAAGTTGTACCATAAATATAACTTAGTAGAGGAATAACATAGATTAAAAAATTATTCCTTTCAAGCATATCCCCAAGTGACTCACTGTTGCCTTTATTTAATAATTTTCACCGTAGAAATATCTAGTTTGTTACAGAATATGCTATATTATATATTATTATGATATAATAATTATTAAAACATTTTATTCTAACAATGATATTATATTATACTGTTTCCAATACACCAGTTTGAAATGAAACAGAAAAAAATACAGATGATTCCTAATGATGTATGGTTTCTAAAGTGATAACCATTTAATGTTGGGAATAGTGGGCCATTTTAGAAGAAATAATTGTTAGCCGAAACATCTCAGATAGTGAGGATTACTGAATTTATTATACATGGGAGCAAGAAATAAAATTATCTAATTATAAATGCAAAATCAGATTTACAACTTAAAACACATTTCGTTTTAGTGAACTGTTAGATCATTTTCCAATATTTTGCACAAATGCGTATGCTTCCAAGGGTTTACAATAGAAATTGATCAAGTGATGGACGCAATATGGTTTTATGTGGCCATTTTAAGAATGGAGAAAAGCCAAGTAATTTACTCCGCCATCCAAGTTAAGTATAATCAAGGCTTAAAGTTTACAACATAGAAGCTTCTAATTGGTTGTATAATTTACCCTCAGTTCTTCTCTCCACTGCCCTCTCCCACCTGATCCTTGAGTAATGTTTTCAGGGGGAAAAACCTAAAGGAAGCCTGTAAGGAAAATGTCCGGGGGTTCCATACAATGTGGGCTCCTTATTGCTATACTTGGAAGGTAATGCTAATAATCATGATTGCTGACGAATGACTGGTTTAGTGTTGATATTATGGTTAGTTGATATATGCTTAGCAGCAATTCAACCAAGATTGCAAATTTAGACATCCAGGCAATTGCGCTATTTGAGTGACTTCAGCACAGGGCCACGGCCTGACACAGAACTGTTGATCGTGAGTGTTGAACTAACAAACAGCGATAGTTACCCCTGTGACTGTGCGCTGGCTTCTCACCTGCCAGGTCTCTCCAGGTCAGTGACTGAGTATCTGCTGTTTAGCCTTTCTACTTCTGATCTCTCATAGCCGTTCCCTCTCCTTTCCAAGGGTGCTCTTTGAGAATACAGCTAAATTATGTTTTGTTTTTAGGCCTAAATCAAGACAAGCTACCTTGACACTAGTATTCCTACAGGAGTAATTAGTGGAAATTAATATTTCCTTTAGGCAGCCACACAGGTTTTAATTGACAAATAAATGCCTCTCTTTGTTAAAATTTTAGAAAGATAAACACATCCATAAAAGAACTAACTGACCAACTGTTAAAGAAAAGTCAAGTCGCCACTCCCCACGGGAAGGGTGGTTCAGTCTCTTTGATTGTGTGTATGCTGTACGTCACAATTCTCAAATGGATGTCTGAATAAAGAAAACTAGAAAGCAATACATTGGAGTGGTAGCATACTGGAGCGTAGAATCAGAATACAGAAGGATAACAGAAAATGACTTAACCTTCTGGCAAAGGGATTTGTCACGTCGGAACAAGGGAGGTCTCACGAACAAAGTCTGAGTCTCCTTCTATTATTTCCAGAAGGAAAAAAAAATGAGGGTGTGAAATCCCATCATGAAGGAGCCTTCAAACCCTCTGCTAGTCACAGGAGAAGTGTGTGATTCATTGAAAAGGGCCTCCTGAGAACTGTAAAGACAACTGTACGCTTCAGAACAGGCGGGTTTGAGTCGGTTCTGAGGAGGTAAGCCATGACATCCTCTGAGCTTATAATTCCATACTGAATTGTGTTCCATGGGCAAATTCCAGACTGCAGGAGGAAAGAGGGGCCAGTGTGCTTGGGGGAAGGCCATGAACACAAAGGGCCATGGGTACCACCCGAAATGACGCTGAGGGCCTCCCCTCACCAGGATTTTCATTTTCTCTGTCAATTGAAATTCGGCCTCCCCAAACACACACTCAGGAAACCTTCAGGAGATTTTAATGTTTAAAGGAAAAAAAAAAGGTCATTTATGTTTTCTCAACAATGAAAAATTATACTGATGGTATTTATTTTAAACACCACGTATTTTTCCCTTAGCGGAAAAGCCCAGTATTATTACAGCTGAAAGCAATAACTCTCAGCCGGGCAACATTTCCAAATCAAAAACTAGTGATTATCACAATGTCTAGATGCTGGGCTGTATTATTCCATTGATTCGCATATTTGGTGGGCAGAGGTGTTCCTTAAAGGGTCAAATCTATACAAAGATATATTTATTTAGTGAATCTTTAGTGTCTTTGTCTGTAAGTACCAAAATATCCAACTCTTGTAAAAGGTCAGAACAGACCACTTATTTTAGTAGCTTGGGGATTGTCCACTTTCCTTTATCTGAACCTGAACTAATATCTAAACAACAACCAAGGGGGAAGACTCTCTGGAATTTGCTTTTTTGTCCCCAACTTTTTATTCTGAAAAATGTCAAATGTACATACAATTTGCAGGAATAGTACAGAGACCATCTACACATCAAGATTCACCAGTTGTTAACATTTCCCCACCCTTTCTCTCATTTACACGTGTAGGTGGCCGGGTGGGTGCACAAGCGTAGAGACGCATACACACCTTCTCTCATTCAGAATTACCTGAGAGTCATTTGCAGAGCTTGTGACTTTGAATTCTTAAAATACTTCAGCATGTTTGTACTCACATCACCTCAATACAATTATTATGTGCAGGAAATATAATAATAATTCAATGCTGTTACTAATCCACAGTCCAAATTTAATTATTCCACATTGACTCAATAATGTCCTATAAATATGGGAATTTTTTGTTTGTTTACGTTTGTGTGAAGAAGCTGATTCAGGATCCTTTATACTAGAACATGTCCCAGGCTCTCTGGTCCTTCCCCACACAGGACACTGGCAGTTTTTAAGAACCCAGGGTAATTATGTTAACTTTGGAGTCCTATACTGTCTCACGCTTAGATCACTTAGACTCGGGTTCCGCATCTTTGGTAGGTACAAAAGAAAGCAGCGTCTGTGTCGAATTTTACGTAATTATGTAGTCTCAACTTTCTGCTCTCTTTTCTCCCTCATCCAAATAGTACAATATGCAAGGGGTCCATCGAGCATTTTCAATGCAGTTTCCTCCTATTTGAATGTCCTGATCACTGATCTGCAATACCTCTGGGCATCAGAACATCCACGTCACTAATAAATCATGATCACTTTTCCAGTGGAGCAGATGCAGAGAAACAGTTTTAAATAGGGATGGTTTCGGTGCTCGGAACTTATTCACGTTAACTGAATATCCTTAGAATTTTGGGGGATGGCGCCTCAGTGGAATTCTACTTTTTATACCTACTAGGTGCCAAATCAGGCTGAAAATGTAAATATCATACGTAGGAGACATCATGGTGTGAAGAGCGTGTCTCAGGGAGCTGGAAACAGAACGGAGATATGTTTCCAAACCCATCTCTCTGGATCAACCAGTTTATTCACAGAGGCCGGGCAAGTGTGTAAGGTCTTCCATGGCAGATATTAACCATAGACTCAAATCGTATCAAGAGATGCTGGACTTGCTTTTGAAGATAAACATCTTTAATCATCTAGAATGGTTTAGGTAAAGTCATGCCAAGTTGAAAATGTTGAGGAATAAATCCTAATGATTCTTCGCTTCCAAAAGTTTAAGTAAATGTTATCATGGGTTAGGATTTTTAACATAAATAATAGCCATTTCAAGAAATTTAGAAGTGAGAGTAGAACTCTTCCTCTAAAATCTTAAGGAGGAAGCGAACCACTGCTATGAACTAAAGGGCAAAATAAAGGTAACAATTCCAAGGAACACCACCAGGATGTTTCTTAATATAACATCCTATACCTATATTTAAAAATCAAAAAGGACTCAAGTAATGAAATCAATAAACCACCAAAAATTCCTTAGTGAGTACTGCACGTAAGTATTGTGAACCAAAACCAAATTGTAACCTAGCTTCTGCACAGGATGTTCTATAATTTCTCACGTTGCACATGAAAATCCAGCAAATGATAAGGCTTCGTGCAATGTTAATTAACTAACCCACTGACTATCTTCTACAAGGAGAAGATGCAGTTAAAGAAATGTTCACGCAGGCCTGACCGGGGGGGCGGGGAGAAGACCTGGGTCTGGGCTGTACCTGGATGAACCAGAGGACTGAGAAGAAAGCCACAGAGGCACAGAGGGGCGGCTACGTCACTCAATCCTGATATAAAATAGCACAAGGACAGAATCGTGTCTGGCAAGCCAGGGACAAGCAGGGCATTGTAACTTGCCACATTTATACAGATGTTGGGGGTTAGCTACACGAGGCAAAGAGGAGGACAATAGGAAGCACAAGAAAAATCCCAGATACAACTTCTTTGGCTAAAAACCCCACTGTCCGCACAGCGCCTCCTCTGCTGAGCAAATGTGTGCCTCCAGAGAGACGTCCCCGGGAGCACATATCAATGAAAGAGCATTGACAGCCCTGAGAGCTGTGCACAGCAACACGGCTTTCCTGCTCAGCTTCATCCTCGGGAGACATTACTTGGTGAAATACACGTTTATGAGAAATACACATTCTTAGCATCAAAAACACTGGTAGCTTCATGTGAGTACAGTCGATTTCTCTCTTGAGCAAATCGAGGCAACATCATTCAGCACTACCACTCACAACCCCAGGACACAACTTTGGCAAATGTGCAAATACCCAGGCGTTAAAGACATGTATAGTGTCAATAATGAGCTTTATCTTTGCAATGAAACACCTTTAGGATACTGAGTAGAGAACTGACTACAGGCCATTGTGGAATGTTCTGTACCTAATTCAGTGGGCACGCAACATGTTACCTAAGAATCAGATTCCAGAATGTGATGAGGCACCGAGTATGAGATGGAGAGGCACTGGTTTGGACCGCAGGATCAGCAAATTACAGCCAGCAAGATTAATCCCGTCTACCATTTATTTTTGTAAATAAGATTTTACTGGAGCACAGTCATGCCCCCTGATACAGGTGCTGTCTACAGCTGTTCTCCTGATACACGGCAGAGCTGACTAGTTGTGACAGGGCCCACAAACCTGCCTATTCACTCCCTGGTCCTAGATGGAAAAGATTGCCAACCTGTGGACTCTATTTTTAACTGTCAGAGCCTTAATTTCTCTTCCTGTAAAACGTGTATTCATTTCCTCTCGGCACTGTAATAAATTATCACAAATTGAATAATTTGGAACAACACAAACTTATCATCTTTTAGTTTTAGAGGTCAAAGTCCTAACATCAGGTCTTGGCAGGTCTGTTTCCTCTGGAGGCTCTGCGGGGGGATCCGTTTCTTGGCTTTTGTCAGCTTCTAGAGGCCACCTGCATTCTTCAGCTTGTGGCCTGTTCCCCAGCTTCAAACTGAGCTTCCAATGGCTCTCATGTGGGCTGGCGCGCGCTCTCTCTTTCTCTCTCTACTTTAGTAATCAGGATGACTTCTTCTTTTCTCTGCTTTCAGCATTTCCTTCTTTGTCTTGACCCTCCAGCTTCTCTCTTATAAGGACCCTTATGATGAAAATGGATCCACTGAAACAATCCAGAATAATCTCATGTCAAGTTCCTTAACTTAATCACATCTGCAAAGTTGCCCTGTCACTTAACATAGCACAGGTTCTGGGAATCAGGACAGAGTTATATTTTGGGGAAACGTCATTCAGCCTACCATGGAATGTTAAATAATTTATTTCCCAAAGAGAGCGTAGGTACTTACAGAAAAGAAGAAGAAGCTAAGTGTAATATAATACAGATATATTATCGTCTACCACTTTCTCCACATTTCTTAATTTTATTTTCTCCAACCCTTTCCTCTGACTCTTAACCCTTTTCCATAATCATGCACTGCTATCTCAGAAGATAATGGAGAAATGTTAATTCCTGCATTTGAAACATCACAGTGTTTTGGAACCTCAAAGACTTTAATAAAATTTAAATCTACAATCACCTTAGACAAGACTGTCACCAATATCTAAACCATGGTGTAATGAATGTCGTCAAAAGCATAAGAGCAAAGTGCCCGTAAAAGAAAAGTGTTTGTGACTCTTGTGGAGAAGGGGTAGAAGGAAAAGCTTAAGAAGAGACACATGTGTTGGGATGCTGTACGGGGGTCCTGCAGGGAGGGCCAGGCGCTACGCGGTGAATGGATCACAGGTGCCGGGAAGGAGGGTGGAAAGCAGATGTGGGAGCCTCAAACTCTGGACCCTCCCCATCACTGCAGAGACCTTATAGATGCCGAAGGGTTTGGGTCCGAAGTAGATGGTGAGCCAGAGCTATGCTGGTGGGATAGGCACTTAGGACAATTTCAGAGGAAAAAAGGAGACAAGATGATAAAGGGATCACCTTTTTATTCGGTCCACTCCACGTTTCTAGACAGCAATGGCAGTCTCAGTCCTAGGCTTCGAAGGCTGTTTTCTTCTTTCTCTTTCTCTGTTTTTCTCTTGCTTCCTTCCTTCCTTATCTTCCTTTTTCATTTTTAAACTTTATTTTCTATAAGTAGTAAGATATGAATTCTTGGCTCTGTGGGAATATTCATCTAAAACTTGATGAAACAAAATACAAACTGGACTCTTCCTAAGAAACAAGTGCCTCACAGACTGCCTTCTCTGACTTTGCAAACCAGATTGATAATATTTCGATGTAAGACTCCAAAATACAGTTAATGATCATGAACATCAGCCAGCTTTCTGTGCAACTGCCCGCAATTTATCCCTGGAATAAATGTCAACAATTTTTAAGTTTTTTAGCTTTTTATTGTTGTTTTAGGTTTTTCCTCACTATTTTAAATTGTCAACACTGTTTTTTTTACAATTTGCTATGTTATGTATTTCATCATTTCCAATACTGGAGATATAATTCTGTTTATATGAAAGAGTTATAATTCATTATAAGCTCTATTTTTTTTTTTTTTGGCTAATATGACACCAGGAAAGCCCATTTCCCCAACATTGCCTTTGTGTATAAGCACTGAGCATCTATGTAAATAAACCAAAATTTACTCAACAAATAAAGAGATGTCCTCTTGCACATCTGCATTTGTGAAGGATAAAAATGGTCAAGATCTTGTTCTCTGGGGGACTGTGTATGCCATAGTAATGCAGTGGAGACCAACCCACGTTTTGATGGATCACATCAAAAGTTGTAGGGTGTCCACTGTATTATTTCAGATAAATACAGTTATATATGATGTTCTATTACGAATAGTTCATCTGCTCATAACTTATACCCACATGACTGTTTTTAGTATACCTGAGTGTTTACACTTGCAAAAGTATGATGTTATTATTGCCTATTGTATTGTGTAAAGTGGCCTACGAAGTTTCTCAAAAATGTAAACAGATTTCTTTTAAAAATTTTTTATAACTATTTTTTCTAGAATTATGGGATTTTGTTCTTTCAGGGCTGAGATTTTTGGAATTTTAGATTTTTAAGGACTTTTATCTTTTAGGATTTCAACATTATTCACCCTTATAGCTTTCAGGATGGTGTCTTTCAGAATTGTGGCCCAAATAATGAATTTGACGGGGACACAGGGCATCGTTCTGTCAAATCCTCAGGCTGTTGTTGGTTTTCAGTGTCTTCATTTCCATCATCTCTACTTACTTCAGGCTCCACCCACCCATTAAGGATGGAATTGTATATCCCTTAAAGGTGTGTTGAAGTCTTAACTCCCCAAATCTCAGAATATGACCTTATTTGGAAGTAGGAAGTGCAGACACAATTAGTTAAAATGCAGTTTTGCTGGGGCATGGTGGGCCCTTAATACAATATGACTTGTGTCCATATGGGAAGACATGGACACACACAGAGGTGTCTTCACTCTTCACATCGTGGGAAGACATAAACAAATGACAAAATGTGGTGTGATGCCGGGCACAGTGGCTCACGCCTGTAATTCCAGCACTTAAGAGGCCAAGGCAGGTGAATTGCTTGAACTCACAGCTTCAAGACCAGCCTGAGCAAAAGCAAGACCTCATCTCTAAAAATAGCTGGGCAATGTGGCAGGTGCCTATAGTCCTAGCTACTTGAGAATTTGAGGCAAAAGAAGCACTTGAGCCCAAGAGTGTGAGGTTGCTGTGAGCTATGATGCCACAGCACTCTACTAAAGGTGACAAAATGAGACTCTTTCTAAAAAAATTAAATAAAGGAATGTCATGTGATACTGGAGGCCACGTTTGAGGTGTTGCAGTATGAACCTGAGAGCACCAGAGGCTACTGGAAGCTGAAAGAGACAAATAAACAGTCACCTCTACAGATTTTAGAGAGAAATGTCTACGCACACTTTAATAGTGAACTTTTAGCCTCCAGAACTGTGAAACAATAAAGTTCTCTGTTTTAAATCACCCAGTTCATGCTACTCTAGTAGGGAAGCCCTAGAAAACCACTTCATGCTTGAAATAATAAAAATACTCATTCAAAAAATGTCTATTGGCCTCCTACTGTGTTCTGAAAGCTACAGGTACAGCAAGCAAAATAAAACTAAGAAATGTGCTTCCATGGAGTTTATCTCCTACTGGGGAAGAGACAGATACTGAACCAAATATTAGGGCTTTTTATGGTGATACCTGTATAAAAAAAAATAAAGCACAAGTGTGTGTTTGTGCGTGTGCTTGTACAAGTCCAATTCAAGGTAGCGTGGCCTTGGAGGCGGCAGCACTATGAGTGAAGGCCAGAAAGTGTGAGGGAAAGAGCCATTTGAGGGGAAGAGATTTCCAGGCAGAGGGGTCTGTGAGTTCCACGGCCGTGAGAAGCAACATTTCTGGTGCTTCCAGGAGAAGCAAGAAGATGAGCATGGATGGTACCGAGTGTGGGGGAGGAAGACGGGTAGACACTGAGATGAGGGCGTCTGTGAGGGTGTGTGGGGCTCAACTGTACGGGAAATCTTATCTGTACTGCAAGGACACTGGCTCTGCCCTGGTGCAGCAGGGAGCCCCCAGGGGTTTT
Organism: Galagoides demidoff; assembly: GCA_963574575.1. NCBI lineage: Eukaryota > Metazoa > Chordata > Mammalia > Primates > Galagidae > Galagoides > Galagoides demidoff. Next base: position 8,806 of record CAUYQV010156572.1, on the reverse strand, counting down.
CGACAGAACTGATGTGATCTGACTTCTTTTCAACCAGATCATGCTGATTACAATGTTGAGAATAGGCTGAAAGGAGGCAGAGGAGAAGCACCGGACACACGGATTGGAAAGCGTGTGATGAAACATGCATGCCCCAACAACATACATGTGCCAGGACCTAAGACCCATCAAGAAGTGGGGCTACCAGTGGGTGACTAAATCATGATGGCTGCACCTTCATGAATGCAATTAGTGCCCTTGATAAAGAGCTCAAGAAAACTAGTGAGGCCCCTTTGTCTTTCCATTGTTTCCACCATGTAAAGACACAGAAAGAAGGTAGTGTATGAGGAACAAGCTTTCCCGGATGCTGAGTCCGCCAGGGCCTTGGTCCGGGACTTCCCAGCTTCCAGAACTATGAGAAAATAAATTTCTGTTCTTTATAATTCACCCAGTCACAGTGACTTGATATAGCAACACAAATAGACCAAGACAGAAGGCTATGGCAATAATTCAGATGTGGGATCGTGGAGACTAAGACAGAGGCACAGCCACGACATGGTAAGTGGCCTGATTCTATCTATATGTGAAGGGGGAGCCAACAGGAATTGCATTTTTAATGATGGCATTGGGAGCACAGTGTAATGTCTCAATTTGTCAACTACACTGTAAGCTCTTTGTGGGCAGAGCAAGATCTTACACGTCCTCAGAAATGTCTCTCACCTTGGCCCCAGAATCTTACCAAAAGCAGGTGCCCCATTTAAAACACATCCTTTATTGTTCAATACGAAGGAACCAAATAGTGTCCAGACAGTCGACAGTGTCATGCAAGCATGATTCCAGAACTCTTGCCATCTGAGTCAATGACCAACTATGTGACAAAAATATTTTCTGGGACAACTCCCAATCTTTATCCCTTGCCAAACCCCCTAGAGCACATCACTTTATTGCTATAAATGTAGCAATATTTAAATATTTCAATACCATATTATTAAGCAACAAGCATTGTTTCTTATATTCCAAAAACTTTAATGTGCTCTGCTAGTTTGAAAACAAATAAACAACCCCCCCCCCAAAAAAAAGATGTAGCTTAGAGAATTCAAGCAAATAGAACTCAGAGGAAAAGCACATTGGATTACTGTCTCAAGCTCCTTTAAATGAAAGGGAGGAAAGAAATATTTTCCTCTGAGGATAATGTCTTGGACATTTACAGATGGTTAGGAGATCTGATAACTGATTGTTTATTCCCCGAAGCAAAAACTAACCAGGAAAGACGATCTTTAGCACAGAGATGTCAGGCGATGCGGCCTTTGGCACCAGCGGCATCAGCACTCACATTTGGCTTCGTGCACACCGTGGTTGGAATTTCCAGCGAAGGTAACTGAAAGTCTATTTGGATCACTAATTTGTCAGACAAAGAAATGATGGAGTTGATGACTGGTGACAATTAGAAATAGCTAGCCTTTTGCATCTGCTGAGACATACAGGCAGAGAGCAGACCAAGCCCTTCCCTGAGATTCAGAATATCTGGTTTTCATTTGGAAACAAACCTTATTGTTTTACAGTTTTGTGCCTCTGTCTCATTAGCTGAGAAATAGAAACCAGCTGATTGACCTCACTGCTTTCCATCTCTAATGATGAGGCTACTTGGATAGCCACTGCCCTGAGCAGACAATGTTGGGGAAAGATGGATAGCCCAGGAATTTGCCTGAGGAAGTCAGATGTATGTTCTTTGGATAGAGACTGGGGTAGCCAGACACCATGCCTGAATGGATACCCGCCCAGCCCCTGGGCATGAAGAGATCTATAACTGGAAGAGAAATGGTAAGAAGAAAAGCATCTTAGGTCTCATGGGAAATGCATGAGTTTCTTGGCACAGAATTACAAATATAAATAGTTGTCAGACACGCTAGGAAGAGAGCAAGATAAAGCCGTAAAAAAGAAAGCAAGGGCTGGGGCGCTGGGCTCACCCCACTGCACAATGCAGAGGAAAAGCAAGTATCCAGGACATGCCCACACCAGAGAAAAGCAATCATATTCAAATGAGCTCCCACCTGATTGCACAAAGTTAGGGGATGTGGCACACCCCTGGGTTAAAGGCTCAACTACAACTTCAACTTTAATGCAACCTAATCATTTATACCCTCATATTAATGTGAAATTAAAATATTAATAGTAAATTTTTTTAAAAGAAAAGGAGAGATGCTTTTATAGATGGGACCGAAAATCGAGGTAAACAGGAGAAAGTTTGACAGACATAAAGGGTGACTGGAGATGCACACGGGGACAAATCCCACCCTACCCTTGGCGACGTGGACATTCCCACACTGCTATGAAGACTGCAGTGATTCCGGGCACACTCAGTGGCCTGATCCAAGCTGTGCCTCAGATCAGAGCAGACGAAAAATACCCCTGTGGTCTGTCTGTGCCTTACCCTCCTATCCTCTGCAAAGCTTTCAGTGTAGGCGCTTAATTAATATTTGTTGAAGGTGACTGAAAAGTAAATATTTTAATACAGGACTTCAAAACCAAGAGAGACCCTTATTTCACCTTTGGAAAGCTGGTCTTGGCGGGGAAATTGGTGCAGTCCTTTGAGAAGGCAGCACAGTGTGGTAAAAATAGAAGGTGAGAAGAAATGAATATCCAAAGTGGGGAGAGGCCAGGAGGGCCGGGAAAATGTCTGTGCTAATGAAACATACGTGCTAAAGGCAGACGGCACGTCACCCCTCCCCGCGCACGCACACTTGATACCATCCACTGATCTCTCTAGGAAACCGGCACTAAAACCCACCTCTGAAAAGTGGGTATTATTTACCAGCTGACTCTCACTGCCTCGTTGTTCTGGGAAAAGGGATATTCAGGAGGGAATAATTTCTAACAGATCCGACCAGAAGGTTTCAGTGTTGAAGACTCTAGAAAATCATGTGATTGTTCCTTCTTGAGATTGTTTAGTCTGTCTTTGTGACAACATTTTAGGGAACTCTGTTGTCTCCCAGGACTCTACTCCTCTGATTCCACAGAGTTGGTGGGTTCCTCCTAAAGCTATTGGCATCAACCTGGCAAATGCAAAAATCTGCCACATGTAATATGCCTGTTCTAGGTACAGTTAGTTTAGAAACATTAAGGTTTTATTCAGATTTTTCAAACTACATAGTTTGTTATCTGAAAAGGAGAGGTATCTACATTAAAATGGGTCCCCCGAGAGAACTGGGCATCCTGGTAAAGTAGAAAAACTATCTTAATATTGTTTTCTAAAATGCAGCAAAATAGTAACAGATGAAAGTCTTGTTCCAAGGCTAAATGTGAACCTTCAAGGGGAATTCACTCTTGGAACTATGCAACAATAAAAGAATGTTAAAAGTATCTGCCAGAAGGCTATGTTAACCAGTTTGATGGAAGTGTTTCGGATTGTTTGTGAAAACCTCACACTGTACCCCAGAAGTGCATTAATGTACATAGTTACCATTCAATTAAAAAAAAAAAGTATCTGCAAAATTTGTATACACTGTCCTTTCCTAGATCAGAGAATAGGAAAAAAAAATATCTGAAAGAGGTTATGAGCTGATTTTACCTTCAGGAATGAACACTTGAAGTCTAAAAGTTGAAGTTGAAACATGGCAATGGATGATTCAAATTATTACTGTAAATTGTCCTGTTTTTGAAAAAGAAATTACTTGTTAGTTTGAGATGCTAACTTAAGAGAAAATCTAAGATCTCAGTACCTCTATGGCTGAACTTGGGGTTGGGGTAATGAATGGATGAAACAGGTGTAGCAGTGAGGGTGTGTCCCCTCCAGTGAGGGAGGGCACAGGTACCATGGTATGATGCTTCTCAAAACCTTAGGATAGATTTATAGAACAAATGCCATTTGATCAATAACCACTGACTGAGAACAGAGTATCAGAGCATCTGAGATTTCCAGTGTTACGAGCAGAGTTCGAATGTTGAAAAGAAACCTGGTCATTTAGCATTGGAGAAAATGCTTCTAATTCATGGTATTGTTTGAAGATACCATTAAGATGTCTTAAGAAAATAAATCATATGGCCTGATTCTCATGTGAATTATAACCAAGCCTAAAAAAGCTGTCTAACCAGTAACTGTCCCCCTTTTCTCTCTTCTTCCTCCTCCATCTTCTGTAAGAATTCAGTATTATTTTTTAAGAGACTTTTATTAAAAATTCAATATCATTTTCTTAAAGATTCAGCATCATTTTTGCAAAAGATCTTTTTTAAAATAGGCATCATTTTTTAATAGAGCATTTTTAAAGAGACAAAGTCTCTCTCTGTGGCCCAGGCTGGAATACAGTGGCACTATCTCAGCTTGCTCTAGCCTCAAACTCCTGGGCTCGGGTGATCCTCCTGCCCTAGCCTCCCAAGTAGCTGGGACTATAGGTACACACTACCACACCCAGCTAATCTTCAAATTTTTTTTTGTTGAGACAGGGTCTTACTATGTTGCCCATGCTGATCTCAAACTCCTGGTCTCAAGGAATCTTCTGGCCTAGCCTCTAAAAGTGGTGGAATTACAGGCATGAGCCATCACACCAGACTTCAGCATCATTTTTACTGAAATAGGACATATAATGGTATCAAAAGGAAAACTGCACCTTAAAAGATTTGCAGAACTTTAGGATATTGTCTTTAATTTAACAGATATTGCCAGGACACTGTCATTGGTGGACCACAGCAGATACACGACAGCAAGGGGAGACAGCAAGGAGAAAATGTAGCTGATGGAGGGGCCAGATGAGGAGACTGACAGGAGGATGGGCTGGAGCAGAAAGGGGAGGTATTAGATGGGGCATGAACCCTGGCGGGTGTGAGAACTAAAGAATGGGCTGGTGGTCAGGGAGAGTAAATGTGGGCAGAGAAGGGACCTATGGCAAGTAAAGAAAATAGACTAGATTGGGGGTGAAGGACTGGATAAAATAACGGAGGAAGCATTTCCATTAGTTACTATTCCACTCAGCTGTCCTGTAAATTTTAATATGAATTTTAACCTGCTCTGCTGGCTTTCCTGTGCCTTCAACCTGCTGAGGACGCCCATATCTCTACCGTTAGTTCAGCCCTTTCCTCTGAGACCCACCGTCACACCTTCAGTTCCCTACTCTTCTGGGTTTGTCTGGCAGACATCTCAACCTTGACCTGCCCACCACCATCCAGGCTCCTCCACCCCAGATTTGTCTGCTCCAACCCGCATTTTCCTCCTTGGTAAAAAGCAGCACCAGCCACCATTATTCATATCAGACTGCTCCCTTCCTACTGGCCCCTAACCCTCATCCGCTTCTAATTCAACAGCAAACCCTTTCGTTCTATCTTGAATCCTTCCACCCCGGGCCTTCCCGGCTGCTCTCTTAGTTAAATTCACCATCCTTCCTGTGATGAAGCTGAAACCGATTCGGAACCACTTCGACTTGATGCATTCCAAGGCGTTCTCCACACACTGGACTTCATCTCCCATTTGACGGACACCTTTCAGAACTATCTCCATCTTCACGTCTAGGTGAAGAGCCTTCAGGGACGGGCTTCCACATCGTTTTATGGCCTGAAGGACGTGGCAAATTTCGTTCCTCTGTCCGCAATATTAGAGCTGACAAGTTCCGTCCTTGGAACTCACCCTCCCCAGAGTGATTCCCTAGTATTCTTTATCTTTTTTTTTTTGCAGTTTTTGGCTGGGGCTGGGTTTGATAACCTACCACCTCTGGCATATGGGGCCGGCGCCTTTGAGCCACAGGTGCCACCCCATATTATTCTTTATCTTAATGTCCCATTTTTTCCCCTCCTTTCAAAATTTACCATTTATTTATTACTTGTTTATTTTTGTGACTATTAAAAACAAAGATTATTCATTGAACCTACTACATAATGAGTTTAATCTGGGCAAGTGTGATATCCATCTTATTCACTACTGACTCCTCACCACCTGCTATACTGTGCAGAGGCAATTAGAGATTTAGTCACCCAATCACTCAATCAACTGCTATCTCACAGTGTCAGCCTGCTGGGGACTACATTACGTGTGTGTCATCTTCCTGCTTTGAACTTCTAGGGCATGGTTCACATCATTACTCTGACAATTAAAATATAACTTTCTTGGGATAGTTTTTTTACTGTAGTCCCACCCTGTTACTAGTTTCTTTCTTTTTCTTTTTTTCAATGTTTTGCCACTCTGTCTTCCAAAACAGATTTCCAAATCTTTAGCAGCAAGAATCAAGTCTGTAAATACGTTCACTCATGCAACACATGAGAGGCAGACACTGTTATGGGGGCTGCAGACACAAAGTTACGTGAGAGAGGTGCGGTCCTCGCCCTACAGCAAGGGCAGGTCACATTCACATTTGCTGATTTAATCTATTTAGCATCCTTATGTGCCAAGCTCTGTTGTTGACAAGAGAAACATAACAGTAAAACCAGAGAAATCCCTGTCCTTGTAAGCTTGTTTCCTATGTGACTTTTTTTTTTTTTTTTTTTTTGAGAGAGAGTCTCACTTTGTCACCCTCAGTACAGTGCTATGGCATCACAGCTCACAGCAAACTTCAGCTCCTGGACTTAGGCAATTCTCTTGCCTCAGCCTCCAGAGTAGCTGGGACTACAGGTGCCTGCCACAACACTCAGCTATTTTTTTGTTGTTGTTGTTGCAGTTTGGCTGGGGCTGTGTTTGAACCCACCACCCTCGGTATGTGGGGCCGGCGCCCTACTCACTGAGCCACAGGTGCTGCCCTTTCCTGTGTGACTTTACATGTGTACATCATAGTATCTAACCTCTGACACAGAGGCTGCGATAGCTCTAGATTTGATGTCAAAACATTAAGTTGGGAAGAAGTTAGATAATTACATGTTTATAAAGATTCAGTTCAATGCCCCTTTAAATCATAGGGAATTATGAAAAGGCAAAATCAGAGGAAAGGGCAGCCCTGAGTACCATGATTTATCCAAGCCATTTAAACTAGATAAAACGTGCCTCAATAATTTCTGTTTACCTAATCTCTCTTGCCAGTATAAATGAATGCTCTATGCACAGAAATCTGCTTCCTGCCTAAGGTAAGTACTTGGAATTACTAGGATGGAAGAAAGAGAGAGAGAGAAGGGAATGCCTGGGGTGGAGAAACCAGGCAAGACAGCAGCTAACCCAGTGCTGCCCTTCAAGTGCACAGTAACTTACACCACATTTCAGACATGTGATTTCACTGGCCAAGTATTTTAAGTAGTTTAATATGTTGTACTGTCAAATGACAAAGAGAATTCTGGATTTTAAAAAATAAATAAAAACATGCAGCCTATTCTGTAGTAGGATTGAACTCCAACTAAGGGATCAAAAAGTAGACATTTGGTATGTTGTGACTTGGGCACTACCAGGAAGACGTGGGTAATTTTTACAGGATTGTAATCCAAGTCTCAGACTTGATGTCACCACGTGGGGCTCCGCATCAAGGTGCTTTTCTGTAATCATCGTTCAGAATCCTTATGTTGAATAAGATTTCAACATAATGGACAGACAGATAATCAATTAGATAATCTACATAATCGATAGATATTAATCTTAGAAGAAAATATTTTTATTTCAAAGAATGTTCCTATACTCACCCAAAGGTCAAAATAAATAGGCTATAGTTTCAGTACTCAACACTACCAAAGAAAAGAAAAGAGCGTTTCCATTGAATTACAGAGCCTGGAATCTGACTACTATCAAAGGTAGGGAGGTTTTTGTGTCATCTCTCATGTTATTTGATAGATGTGAGAACAGAGGTCCTGAGAGACTGAAGAATTTCCCAAGGTTGACATGAGGATGAGAAGCACAAAAAGATTTAAATTTGGTGACAGAGTGACCTGTCCTCTCTTCCAAAGCTTCTGTCTCTCTCATCTCCCTCTGCCTCAGTCCTTCCCAGCGCTCGTCCGTCACATCTCGCGCTCACCCTGAGCCACTGGAGCAGCAGAAGGAACAGAAGCCCAGGCCGTGAAGGACCAGGATGCAGAGGAGTCAGAGTCCTGATGCTACACAAGACTGCTCAGGGCTGAAGCCCAGAAACCAGGACCTGCCACTGCCGGATGGTGACGTGACCTCGCTTAGACGCTCTGCGCAGTATCAGCTGATTCTATCCTTATGGTCTGGGAAAATGAAATTGTATTTATTATTCTATGGCCATGCCCATTAAAGCTATGAACATTTTGAGTTAAAGTAAGGTGATTTTTATTTAAGAGACTGAATTGATCAGCAAAATTATATTTAAAAAAATAAATTTTAACACTGTCGAGTCACAGGTATCACATCCCTCAAAATTAGCACTTACTTATTACCACTTCTGGCCTCCACTCAATGGAACTTTTCTCACCTCATGAAATCTAGAAGACACAAGATCTGCTGAAGAAACATTCATCACTGCCATCAAAGGTTAGAAGTTATTTTAGGAAGAGGGTGTCTAAATTAACACTTTAATCGGTGCTACTGCAAAAAGTCAATTTATATATTGGTTCATGAGCCATGATTTTTCACTCAGATCAATGCTTTGCTAAATGAATTTTGCTTGTATTCCCATTCCAAGTTGTCTGTGCACATACAAAAAGTGAAGCAATAGTTGTCAATACGCTGGCTTTATTAGCAGAAGAACTTCTCAAACGCCTAAATGATATCAATTCTTTATCGGCATCATCAGATGCTTCAAATGGAGAATAAAGTTAACTCTAATAATAATTTTCTTCATGTACTTCAATGAATCAAAGTAAATTTTTGGAAATCTATTCTGTTGGAGGTAAAACTATGAATATTATTGTGAGTTCTCATTGCAAGCTCAGTTTAAAATTTAAGATTGTAAATAAAATGTAAAAATATTCA
>CAUYQV010156568.1:0-13155 GCA_963574575.1 Galagoides demidoff | reverse complement strand
TGAGCTATATGCCACAGCACTACTCAGTGTGACAAAATGAGACCGTCTCAAAATAAATAAATAAATAAAGTTAGCAAGTAGCACTGTTAGGATTTTAACCCAGGTCCCCTGTAATAATTTGGAGGCTTTTCCTTCTCACTTTATGTCCCCTAAAACCAGGTGTGCTTATGTGTAGTATTAATGAGGATATTGGGAAATCTTGTTGTTTATAAAAGGAAGTGGATGTGACCCTCTCATATTAGATGCAGAAGTTTACACCTCAATTTGAAAGTAATTTGTCCTACAAATACATATAGTAGAGATTAGATGTGATTCGCACACATCTTCGGATGGCCAAGGCTGCAGAGGGTGTAGCTGGGTGAGAAAAGGGCAGAAATCACAGTAATGGATGGATGTAACCCTGGTTTTAGACTTGGACTATCGGGGGATTTGGGGTCCACCCATTATTTGCTGTATGTTTCATAGAGTTAATGGCAGGAAGCTTTCCCTGCCTCTCCAATCCTCCCTCTGCCTTTCCTGTGGCTGTGTTAGAAGGCATCCTATATTACTTTTGTCGCATAAGTTATCATATCAAAAAAAGTGAGTTTGCTGGACAGGCACTGGCAAGGCTTATTGTATCACCAAGGCCACACTGGGTATGTGGTTCATTCTTAATATGCATTGGTCTGAATGCTTGGTATCTCCCACTTGCTTCTCCCTGTCTGCCATCCATCCTTCCCCACACTGCTTTCTGCCCCAGGAGGCCCTGTATAGAGCATGTTAGCAGGGCTTTTGTGCCTTTTGGCTTCTACTGGGCTCAGCCCGTGGGGAGCTCCTCCCTGGGCTCAGCCTGTGGGGAGCCCAGGGAGGAGATGGGTGGGAGGGAGGAGAGTGAGGGAAGAGTACATGTTTCCTGGTGTTTCCCTGAAAGGTCTACTAGGGCTGACTGTGTCCCTTGGTCGAGGGTCATGGTTATCTTCAGTGCAGACGCTACTTGCCCCCCTCTCTCTCTTTGCAGGCTCTGGTAACCTCTCCTTCCCTCAACCTTTCAGAACCAGGGTAATAATAGCTCTCCTTGCTGCTCCCCAGGTCCGTACACTTCCTTCGTGGTCTGCCTATACTCTGTCTGTTCTTTAATTAGCTGATGGAGAAAAAATATTCTTACTCATCTTCAGTTACAGTTTCCTCATCTATAAAATGTGGATAAAATAAGTTTTGGGTGATTAAATCAAATTTTATATATATATATATATTTACACAAATATATAGTATAGAACCTCAAATAATTAATGTTCAATTACAAGAGCAGTAATAATAGTATTATTAATAATGATAGCTGATTTGGTATGGTCACCCAATCTAATTACAAAGATACTTGCTGAGATGATAGTTGATGGGCTTACTGAGAACTTACAATGCATACTTAGCTTATTTATTCATTTATCAAAAACTTGCTGAACAAAATGCTATCACTACCTAATTGCTGAGAATATGGGATAAATAAAACAGGTCTGCTCACCTTTTTACATTTTTTTCAATTAACATTTTTGTAGAGATAGTTTCACTATGTTGTCCAGGCTGGTTTCAAACTCTTAGCCTAAAATAATCCTCCTGCTTCAGCTTCCCAAAGGGCTGGAATTACAAGCATGAGCCACTGTACCTGGCCTGCCCATCCTTCTTACCACTGCTTCATAAAAGCCACTATCATCTCATGTGGACCATAGTGACATCTCCCTAACCTGTTTCCCCACCTCCATTCTGCCAACCTCCAGACCCCCCGAGTCTTCCACATAATGGTCTTGTAGAAACATATACCAGATGCTGTATCTCCCTTGTTTAAAGGGCTATGAAGGCTTCTGAATGGATTAAGACAATTTTCCTGGGCCTTCCGTGCTGGCCCTGGCCTGTCCCCTCTCTAATCTCAAGACACCCTTCCATTTGCTGACTCTGCTGTAGCCACCCTGGCCTTGCTTTGTTCTTGCAGTTCTCAGGCCACCTGTTGTTCCCTGTGCTGGAGCCCTTATCTCCCCAGATTCACATCGTTCTTTGACCTTCTTATCTGATCAAGGTCAGTGTCTCTGCCTTATAGTACTTTATTCCTTTTTGTAACTGAATCTCTGCATTTATTAATTAGCATGCTTCTCCATTAGAGAGAAGACTTATGATGACAGGGACACAGCCTTTTTGCTCAGCATCCTACCCTCTGCTACCACATAGTGCTCAGTGACCAAGACACAGGAACAACCTCAGCCAAACACATTTTTTATTTTAGCAGCCTGACTCCTCTGAACAGTGGGAAGATTTGAAAACTTTGTTTTGTTTCTAGTCTCTAAGTAACAAGTCCTTGTAAAACATGAAGAAGCTAAGAAACAAATGTGGGCATGCAGAAGGAATTTGACACCTAGAATTAGATCACATGAATTTAAACCCTACTTCTCCTTTAAGGCCGAATCAGAACAAGCAAATAAATTAACTTGTCAGAACTTCAGATTTTGCCATTAAAATAAGAATAATAATTACCACTCTACAAGATTTCTGGAGGATTGAGTGACATAAAATATTCAAAGCACCTAGTGCGGTGCCTGGCACAGAGTAAAAGTTCAATGACTTTCGTATTTTTACTTGTTATGATTGCTAGTATTATTGGCTTCACCACCATACTCACCTTATTCCATGAAATGAAAGGCCTGTGGAAATGTGTATAAAAATAAGTGGATGAGATTGTTATATATGAGGCAGCCACCCACCATCTATCTCAATGAAGTGTCAAAAACGGAACTTAAGAAGTTTATATATAGCATGGTTAGAAACAGGCTTTTCAGAAATTTGTGAGTCCTCTGGCATTATTCAAAGGAATAAACTTACAACCAGATACAGAGTCATTAACTATTAGGGCGAGGATACATAGTGGGAGCTTTGGAGTTGAGAACTGGAAAGGGGATATAAAGAGAGTCAAGTTACAGGAGTTTTAGCGCTTTGAGATAGAGGGGCCAAAACTCACACCAGAGCAGCTGTTGAAAAAGAGCCTGGATGAAAATTGTGTGTGTATGTATAGTCATATATGTGCACACCTATACACATAGGCATATACTATGCATGTATGCACGTTTTACATATACACATACATGAAATTTTCAGGTTTCTCACTCGAAAGCCAGTATCCCTACAAATTAAAGCGGCCATCAGCAGGACTTTACTCTGGAGGCGGTTCCTTAGACTGGACAAAGATGTCCAGCTGAGAAAGCAGCACTGAGACCACATGGTAGAAGCCAGGAGCCTCCCAGTGGTCACTGACCCATTCACCTAACTTCACGCTGATCCTGTCATCTTTACAGAATGCATCATTATTTTACTATGTTGGAGAACTGGAATGGGGCATAGAGTGTGGTTTCTTCCATTAGATTGATGTTAACATTCCTCATTGTAATATTCTATCCACATATGAGTCAAACCTAAGTCCTTAATTACTGAACATTATTCAAACACCCAAGCAAGGGTCATAATACAAGAAAAACACATGGGTCATTCTATAGCCCATGACAGCCTCTTTTTGTATTTCCATATGTAGTCTCATAAGTTGTCTTAAATATTTATTATGTGATCTTGGGTTATTCCTTCAGTTTCCTCGTCTGAAAAGTGGAGATAGTAGTTAATATCCCAGTGGAAAACATACCATTCTGCCTTATTACTGAAAGAATTCAGAAAATAGAGGCATTTGGGGGAAGATTAAATGAGACAAAATCTGTAACCTGTCTGTCAAAATGTCTAGGATGAGATAGACGATCATTTCCTATTAATCTTCCCTCCTTTCTTTTCTTTTCTTTTTTCTTTTTTTGAGACAGTCTCAAGCTGTCATCCTAGGTAGACTGCCGAGGTGTTACATCTCATAACAACTTCAAACTCTTGGGCTTAAGCAATTCTCTTGCCTCAGCCTCCCAAGTAGCTGGTCTTCCCTCTTTTCTCATGTATTTTTATCTTCCAGTGAGAAATAGAAAAATTCACTTCACTTCCTGTCTCCATCTGCCCTCACTTCCTTGGCTCTTTCAGCTTTCTACTGATGCAAATGCATAGAGCTGATTTCATGGACAGGATGTGGTCCTAGATACTGGGGCATAAACATAAGGAAGGGAAGATCCCTAACTTGAAGAGATCAGCCTGATGGACAGAAATGAAAACATGCAGTTTTGAGACACAATCCAGGCTTCAGTCTGAAGATGGCATGTGAGCTGCCTCTTAAACGTTGAACCTGATGTCAATTCCGAGCCTAGCAAATGTGTGTCATCTATGACCACTTCTTTTCTGCTTCGGAACATCTATATTTGTGCTTTTGAAGAAAGACCCTAGGTTGGTTAGATCCTGTAAACAAACCATCTTCTTAATAGATGACCAAATCCGCCTAAGAAGGGAATGTTTTAGGCATTCGTCCTTAATTTTGAAAAAAGAAGGCTTGAATGGTCTTCTAAGGAAAGCAGAGAAATTGGCCCCATGATTCTGTCTCGGGCCCTCACCTGTCTGTCAGGGGCTCTGGAGGAGCCAGGGCTGCAGGAAAGCAGCTCTCCCTCCTCCTCCTCGTTCCTCTCTTTCATTATGCTCACTATTTTCTTTTCAATCAGAGAGGAAGTTAGCACTGAAGATACTGCAATCTGCAATATTTGGAAAAAGATCAGATTGCTGTATTTTATTGGCGCCATTCTTTTCTCTCACGTAAGTCTTTGTGATATAATCTGGATAATGAAAGTTCTACTGCCTGCATTCAGAGTTCTTGCCAGCCACTGGCCCTTTTGAAAAAATGGCTTATATTACATTCTGACATCTTTATTTACACAGGTATTGAGGGCCTTAGAAACATGTAGTCGATAAGTCTGTTTTTTGGTTTTGCTTTTTCTAGGCCTTTTGCAAGCAGAAGACATGGATGAGTGCCATTCCCATGGAAATTATCTCCATGGATATCGACTTCCATACATGTGCTTTACTTACACACACCTCTTTTTGGATGATAGCACCCCACTTCTTGGGAAAATGTTCCTTCTACTTGAGAAAACCATGCTATACTAGTGGGAATAGTGAATCTCAGAACTCTGCTTCCTTGATGTAAGTGTGATCTGGGCTGGACCAATCACTAATTTTCCCCAGGAATTTACTAGTTGGAAATAAGGAACAAGTCTTTTTCTTCTTGGTGATCTAAGGTGGGGAGATATAAATTCCAGGTTTTGCCTGTCCCTTGGGTAGTCGGAGGGATGTGATGGAGCAGTGTTACAATAGGATACAGAGATGGGAGATGAAGAGGGACTTGGCAGAGTTTCAAGACCTGGTTCAAAAATCATATTGGAATTGCCCCTGCATCCCCACTTTTCTTCCCTTTGACAATATGTGCTTATAAATTCTCACTTCTAAATGGTCTATTAAGTTGGATGTCTGCACCTTACATGCAAAACCATTCTGAAATGTTTCCCATTATCACTGCTAAAGGAAGCAGTTGGTGGAGTGGGGTGGCACTGTTGGAAGTCCAGAGTGAAAGGAAGATATTATACTTAAATCCTAGGACAAATTAGAGTCTTGAAATGGGAAGATGTTAGGAAACAAATGAGTTTTAGGCCTAGTTAGAGTTTACTAGGGCTGCTCTAACAAAGTATCACAGATTAGGTGTCTTAAAACAATGGAAATTTGTTCTTTCACAGTCCTGGAGGCCAGAAATACGAAATCAGTGTGTCAGCAGGGCCAAAGTCTTTCTGCATTACTAGAGGGAAATCATCCCTTGTCTCTTCCAGCTTCTGAGGGGTTCAGGGCTTGGTTGGCTATGCCAGCACCACTCCAGTCTCCTCTTCCATCTGTCTTCCTCCCTCTATGTCCTTCTCTATGTTCTTTTCTGACCTTTATATTTTAAGAAAACCCCCTTTATTGGATCTTGGATAAACTCTAGTTCAGTAATATCTTAGCTCTATCCTTGTCTCAATTACATCTGCTATTACACTGTTTCCAAATAGGGTCCCACCAGGTGGACATGGACTTTGGAAGGACTATACTACGCACACTACAAGGGTAAATTGAACTGAGGTTGAAACCTGGATTTTATAATAAATTGCTAGCAGTATAATCCTGGGGAAAGTCATTTAAACTCTCTGGATCTCATTTTCTTTATCTATAAAATGTGTGTAATATAACCTATGTCTAAAGAAATGTATGAATCTCACTTTTCCCCATGCCTGACACTTAGGAGGGGCGGGGCTTAAAAACCACAGTTCTACAATCCCTCTACTTTGTTATTGATTAACATCAATTACATAAAAAAGAATAATTAAACATGTGCCAGACAGAGGTATAAGCAGTCTATCGTGGGAATTGACTCAGTAGGATGGGAGAAGGTTTTGTGGAGGAGTTGTCATGTTTAGCTTAACAAATTAATAATTTCAGTAAGTGGGGAAGCTATGGACATACAATTAAAGTTCAGTTCAGAAAAGTGTCTAGGCTCATATGGTCAAAGTAAAGTGCAGACTTCTAATGGTTGAGTTCCTTCTGAATGATTCCCCTAGGTGCAGACAGATACATTACACTTTAGACAAATCACTAGTTTGTTAATTTATTTTTATAAATTTCAGTATAAGAGTAATTTCAAGATGACAATCTAAGTGGAGAATCTGTAAAGTAGATGTTCTAGAATATGAAAAGGATAGATTTTTATATTTTGGAAATCGTGCTGATATTTTACAATAAACAGTGAGAAATCCAAGACTTGATTAATACTACACTATTTACTTGTAAAGTTTGCCGTAATTTACACCTTGTCTGCCTCTTTCCCCAACAAATGTCACATTCTTTGAAAATAGGATGTGTGGCTTCTTTTAATGCCTAGCACACAATAGGTACCCATAAAATATTTGGTGAACCAGCGAATGAAATTGCCTTATCCCATATTAAAATCAAATAATGTATAATCCTGAGCCAAGTGCTATCAGTCAATATTATTTTGTTCCCCCTAACTCCGCCAACGAGGTTGGAAAATTGGATACAGATTAGGATTAAATGTGCACAAGTCCTCTTCCTGTTTTCACCTTTGCTCCCTCCTCGCAGTTGATTATACACATGAGGTTCAGAGTAATCTTTTGAAATTCAGATCATCTCATTCCTCTGCTTATAACCTATAAAAGAATCTGTGGTAGAAGAGGAAGATGACTATAAATTCTTCCTACTCCATGCTTTCAAAAATACAGTCAATTTCTCCTCCCCTTGAATTTTTTCTGGACTTAATAACTTGCTTGACTGATAGGATGTGACACAGATGACTTGGTGGGACTTCTGAGCCTAGGTTTCATGTCTCTATATCACTAATGACACTTTATGTTTGTTTAATGTCTGTTTCCTAGACTGTGTTATAAGCTACATGAAAATAGAGATTTTGCCTGACTGTTCATAGCTCTATCCCCAAGACCTAGAATAGCTTCTACTACACAGTGGGCACTTAATAAGTATCTGTTGAATGAATGAATTGAATGGGACTTACAAATTTGGATTGTTAACACCACACTGGTGACAAGGTAGCACTCTAAAAATATTCTCTTTTCTCGGCAGAAGATAGACTGATCAACTTAATTGTGATTTCCTCTGCTTGAATGTCTGTGATTTAACTTAATCTTCTATCCTTACCCTCCAAACCTGTGTGCTCTTGATTTAATCAGTAGGATCAAAACTATTGCATTTCACTTTGCCCCTCAGCCACTCACAGAAAAATGATTGACAGTTAATCATGTCTGAAGAGAATCTCGTCCTCCCTTTCGCCTTCTTTTATAGTTGGGTTGAACTAGGTTATCCACTTGAATAAAATAACTCATATTAACACATAATTTAAAACTTAATTTCTCATAGTATGTGCAGTTTCCTTTCTCTCAGTTTTAAATAACATGGCAGTCCTCATAAGTTTATAAGAAAAAACAGGCAGTAGTAGAAGAAAGGAAGTAAATTTACATTGATTGAATGTCTACTGTATGTATTTAACCTATGTGCTTAAACTTTCACTTTGCAAAATGTCTAGCCCTTATTTCTAGTCTTTTGGGACACAAGTCATTTCTGAAATTTAAATCCCTAGCAATCCTATGTCACACGGAATTGCAGACATTTATCAACAGATGTCATTGTCGATATTTAACACAATATGTTGACAAATTTTTGATATTGGCAAATATATAATGATATGCTTCTTTTCCTTCATGTGTAAGTCTGATGTCCTGGAAGCTTCATATTTCTAACAAATCAACTAGCTCCCTAGAACAAAAACTCCATAAGGACAGGAGACTTTCATTTGCCCATACATTATCCCCTGTGCCAAGACTATAGTGGGTACTCAATAAATGTTACTAATGAGTAAAAGTTTATTAAAGTGACCAACTATAATCACTGACCTAATAAGACATCCAAACCACTACACAGGATAATTGTTATGATCATAAAAGAAAAATTGTCCCCGATATTTTGAGATGTCTAACACAATGGTTAAACTATATATGCCCTCACTTATCTAGATTTGATATGACTATGTTCAATTCATGTATTTTTAATATTCACAGATACCACTGTTAAATATAATTATTTCTCTTCTTCTGACTTTTTAAATATAATGATCACCTCCCAGATGTCAGTAATAACCAATGAAGGGAAAACAACCCAGTATTAACTACTCGAAGGGAATTGCAAGAGTCCTTAGGTTTCCTTCTTCCAACCACTGGATTTACTGCCTTCCTATTTTTTTCTTAATGTTTTGCTTTCATACCCTGCTTTATTAAGGTATAACTGACAAATATTATATATTGGCACAAAAATAGAGACATAGACCAATGGAACATAACAGAGAACCCAGGTATAAATCCATGCACGTACATACAGCCAACTGATCTTTGACAAAGAAAACAACGATATACACTGGGAAAAAGAAGCCCTATTCAATAAATGTACTGGGAATATTGGATAGCCACATGCAGAAGAATGAAACAGAACCCTTATCTCTCACAATAGAGAACAATTAATTCAAGGATGGATAGAATATTTAAATATAAGACATGAAACCATAAGAATTCTAGGAAAAAATATAGGAAAAAACTCTTCTAGATATTGGCCTAGGCAAAGAATTTAGAAAAAGAAGACCCCAATGGCAATCACAGCAACAACAAAAATAAATAAGTTGGACTTGATTAAATTAAAAAGTTCTGCACAGCTAAGGAAATGATCAGCAGAGAAAATAGGCAGCCTACAGGATGGGAAAATATATTTGCAAGCTATACATTCAATAAAGATCTAATAACCATAAAGAATTTGAGTAAATCAGCAAGAAAAACCCAAACATTCCATTAAAAAGTGGGCAAAAGTCATGAACAAAAGCTTTTCAAAATAAGACAGATAATGACCAATAAAAATAGGAAAAAAATGCTTGATGTGAGTAATCATCAAGGAAATGAAATTTAAAAGCTTAATGGCATATTATCTTACCCCAGTTAAAATGGCTTTTATTTAAAAATCCCAAAACAATATATGTTGATGTGGATAGAGAAAGAAAGAAATACTTTTACATAGTACACTGCTGTTAAAACTGTAAATTAGTACAACTTCTATGGAAAATAGTATAGAGATTCATCAAAGAACTGACATTACACCTTCTATTAGATCTAGCAATCCCACTACTGGGTATTTACCTAAAGGAAAAGAAGTAATTTTATCAAAAAGACACATGCACTGTAATGTTTATTGTAGCACAGTTCACAAATGCAAAGATCTGGAATCAACCCAAGTGCCCATCAATTCATGAGTGGATTAACAAAATGTCACATATGTATACCATGGAGTACTACTCAGTCATAATGAAGGATGAATCAGTGCCTTCTGAAACAATTTAGATAGGAAACCATTATCCTAAGTGAAGTATCTCAAGAATGGAAAAACAAACACCACATGCATTTGCTTTTCAACTGGAATGAATTAATGAACACATATGTGCAAAGAGGGAAGTAAAACTCAGTGGAAATCAAGCAGCAGGGAGTAAAGACTGAGGGGGTGGATGAGAACAGACATAATGGGTACAATGAACAGTATCAGGGTGATGGGACACTGATAACCCTGACTCAGGCACTGCAAAAGTGATCCCTACAACTAAGACATTTGTAACCTGTAACATTTTGAAATAAAATCAAATACAATTTAAATTAAAAAAGAAGATTAAAAAAATTATCACCTTTTAGGAGATAAGCTGAGAATATTATGTATTAAATATGGGACTTCATATCCAGAAAATGATGTCTTGCACAGTAGACTGCTTTTGTGGTACAAGGATATTCTATTATAACAAAGAGATAAAACTCAAGCATTAAAATTAAAAAAAAAATTGTAAACATTTCTTATGTACAATGCTGTTTTGATATATATATATATGCATTGAGAAATGATTAAATCAAGATAATTAACATACTTATATGTTTATACACTTGTTTTTTCTTGAGGGAGAAAAAGTCAGTGATTTTTTATTTAAGTCAGTGATTCTCAATCTTCCTAATGCTGCAGCCCTTTAATGCAGTTCCTATGGGTCACAACCCACAGATTGAGAACCACTGATTTAAGATCTATTCTCTTAGCAATTGTTAAACATATAACACCTTATTATTAACTGTCATCAACCTACTGTACAACAGATCCTAGAACACATTTATCCAGCCTAACTGAAACTTTATGCTTTTTGACAAACATTTCTTCCCCAATGCCCTCACCCTCAGACCTTTGCACCCTCAGAACTCTCTGCTTCTAAGAGTTCAACTTTTTGATAGTCTACATATAAATGAGATTATGTCATAGTTGTCTTTTTATGCCTGGATTATTTCACTTTGCCCAATGTTCTCCAGGTTCATTTATATGTTTGAAAAGAACAGGATCTCCTATTTAGAAGGCTGAATTGCATACACACACAGATATATGCCATGTTTTCTTTATCCATTCACCTATTGATGCATACATCTATTCATTATAGTATTAGATGTTCTAGCCAGAACAATTAGACTAGCAAAAAATAAATAAATAAAAAGGCAGGCTCTATATGCAGGAGCAGTGGGTTCAAACCCAGCCCCAGCCAAAAACTGCAAATAAATAAATAAATAAAATAAATTGAAAAAAATAAAAAGGCATCTAAATTAGAAATGAAGAAGTAACATATATTTTTAGACAATATGATTTTTATACATAGAAAAGTCTAAAGACTATATACAAGTAAAGTGTCATGCTAAAAAATCATCATTAAAAAATCATTAGTATATCTGTACTCTAACAATGAACTATCTAAAAATGAATGGAAAAAAATAATTCCACTTATAATAGAATTAAAAAAATATACACTTAAAGTAAAATTAACCAAGGAGATGAAAGATCTGTACATTGAAAATTATAAAGCATTGATGAAAAACTTGAAGAAGACACATATAAATGGAAAATTTTTTTGTATTCATAGATTAGAAAAATACATATTATTAAAATATCCTTACTAAAGCAATCACTATCACAATTTAAATGACAATTTTCATAGAAATAGAAAAGACAATCATAAAATTCGTGTGAGCCAGAAAAGACCTTGAATAGCTAAAGCTATCTTGAATGAACAGGAACAAAGCTGGAGACACTGAACTGACCAATTTTTAAATATATTACAAAGCTATAGTAATCAAACCAGCATGGTACTGGCATAAAATCAGACATATAGACCAATGAAGCAAAATAGAAAGCCCAGAAATAAACTAATAAATCTATATCTCATTGGCCTTTATCAAAGGTGCCAAGGATATACAATGAGGAAAGAATATTCTTTGCAATAGTGTTGGGAAAAGAATATGTACATACAGAGAATGGAAATGATAACATATATAAAAATTTGATACTATATACAAAAATCAACTCACAATGTATTAAAGACTTAAATGTATGACATGAAACTGTAAAAATACCAGAAGAAAACACAGGAGAAAACTTTATACCATTGATTTGAGCTATGCTTTCTTGCATATGACCCCCAAAGCATAGTTACAAAACCAAAAACAGTTAAGTAGTACCCTACTGACTTACATAAAACAACCATACTTCTGTATGACAAAGGATACAATCATCAGAGCTGAAAAGACAACCTACAGAATGGAAGAAAACATTTGCAAACCATACATCTGATAAGAGGTTAATATCTAAAATTTATGAGGAACTTAAACAACTTAATAGGTATAGGTAAAATGCCTATATGCCTCTGGCCAGAAAAGCCATTTGAGAGAGAGCAGTAAAAAGACTTTGTACAGGCATACTTGTAAGAAAGTGAGGCAGAATCCCCATATGGCCAGGTTGGTTGTGAGCCTAACATGACCAAGGCTTTGGCTAGAATAGCATTTACTTGCCTTAAGGACTTAAGGTTGACTTTATAAGGCCAACAAAAAAGCCCTTTGGAAAACTGGCCAGATACCCATCAGTAACCTTTCCTGATCCGTGATAACTAACGAAGGTCACTTGCTGATGGGTCCAGGAATGGAAACGGCAAGAGAGGAGGAATTTACCCAATGCACACAAGTACCTAATGACATGGATGAAACCTGGGCTCGTGAAAAGCTTTTGAGAAGTCCAGCCTGAAAATTCCTTATAAAAGGTTCCAGCAAAACCCCCTGACTTAAGACCTACCTGGCAGCAGAGGTTTGCGCACAAATTCCTGTACGCCCAAGAAGTTTCTTTATGCCTTGTTTAGAGATCTGAAGTAACAGCCTCCAAACGGCAAGGCCAGCAAGGGCAGGTATTCAATCCACCTTGTTCCTCCATAGCCTCAGGCATCATCATCAGATAAGAACAAAGAAGTAATGGCTAACAACATGTTCTCCGTTAAGTTATGTTAAATTAGGTTATGTTGAAAAGGTTATATCAAAAGGTTTATGCTGAGTGCATTATCAGAAGCTAATCACGAGGTAATCACATAATGTTTAAATGGATCAATGAAGTCATTGCTGTATTGTGTGCATGTACAAAATTCCCTATATAAACTAATCACAAATAAAGAAGCTCGCCATTTTGCCTGAGTGAGCAGATGGTCACCTTCATTTAAAACACAATTTCAGTAAGCGTGCTTATTCTCCGCGACATTGCTTTTCCGTGAGACCCTGTGGCAACAATAGTAAGGAAAAAAATACC